>JACSZP010000286.1:2570-22318 GCA_016161895.1 Pinna nobilis
TAAACAAACGTCACTTCCGCTTGCGGTATTTCTGTTGTAAATAGCAATCTGGATTCTACATACAGAAAGTCTCAGGAAACATGCATATAGAATAAGTACATGAAAACATCAACATATTCAAATTTACGAAATAGAAGAACTAAAATGTATATAATGAATATTTTGAAAAACATCAACTCAAGCATCAGAACACTAATTAATAAAGTTGAAAACGGCGCAAAGTTTTCGACGCTTGTAGTTTGTGCCTATCAGTCAATGTCAATCGAATTAAGACCAGAGATATTAAAAAAATTTTGCAGCTCCTGACTTTATTTCTGATAAGGTACGTGTAGCTCCTACTGCAACCTGCTTTATTCCTTCGTAAATCATACCTACGACACTTTCGTCTTCTCGTTCGATTTTGGTTCGTGCTTCTTGTCTTATATCGTCTTCCCTTAACTTGTATTTCAGCTCCAAAACTTTTGCCTGTTCTTCCTCTTTTTGAGCCCTCTCTATTCTTAATTTCTCTTCATATTCACGCATTTTTTCATTTGATTCTCGGGTCTGTTCTTCGAATTCTCTCCTTTTTTCTGATATTCTAACTCCATCTCTTCCTTCATTTTCTTTTTTGCATTCTCTTTCTTCATTTCCTGTATCCATTTTATTTCTTCTATTCTTTTCCTCATACGTTTCTCTGCTTCTTCGTACATATCATTGGAGTAATGATTTTCTCCGTTCTTTCTAGTAATTTCCTCCACTAAGTTGATAAACGTTTCTACGTCTTTCTCCCTCTCTGTTATCTTTTCTTGTACGTTGTTCACGGCGAATACTTGCCCATTGCATTTTCGTACAAGGGCCTTTAACTGCTTTGTTCCCTTACTCTCAATATACTGATGTATGTCCATATTTTTCCTGTCGATGTCGTCCCTCCGTGTGAATAAGATGATCATATGTTTGTACATTTCCTCTCCAAATATATCGCTGAAGGTTTGGACTGTGTCTTGTTCTTCCTTCGTAATCTCCCAATCTGGACAACCAGAACAAATGCATGTGGACCGGGGGACGAAATTCCAATGCATTTGACAATTTCCTTTGTGATTTCTTCATTGGTCTTCTCAGTATCAAATACTCCTGGGGTATCTACAACCATCAAAATCTTTCCAAAACGTTCAGCGGTTTTATATGAACATTTTTGAGTTATTGATTCACCAGCCACTTCTGACAGGAACGCATCTCTTCCCAACAAAGTGTTACCTGTGGCACTTTTCCCGGCACCAGTCTTACCGATCAACACCACCCGGATTTCATTCGTGATTCCCAATTCTTTCTGCACATCTGGAAGAAAAACCATCATATCATTATAATCGTTTGAATAATATGCAACCATTCATTAGAACATGCATGCAATATTAGTACTGAAAACATAATTATATCTTCGCTGAAATCAATAACTCGTATGTTACCATGCCATAAACGAAATCTTAGAAAAGAGTACGGATACACATTCCTCATATATTCGGCCTGTTGATTTCCATAAAATGAAATGACGACAATATTCGAATGAACAGAAGAATTGTTTCACAGCTGTTGTTTTCACAGTTTCGTTGAAAGTGTTTAAAAATCGACATTTTTTATTATTTTTAATGTAAGGATACTTTTCTTTGGAGGGTGTTCTTTGATATTTATTGAACCGAATTATGATGCTGTTTTTTCCGCGCCCATGAAGAGGCGGCATTCACATTAAATGACAAATTAATACAGACGGCTTCTGATAAAACGGTGTAAATCGCAAAAAAAACTTCTAAAGTGTCATCATGTGATACAAATTGTAATCCAAGAGTTTTCTATCTGTAAAGGACCCATGCCTCTTTCAATATATTTTTGTTGGTTGGTTGCTATGTTGCTAAATGTTCAAGTCAAAAATATTGTACCCATATAGAGACATCACCGAAAGCCGGTGAAGGGTTACCATCTATTGACATTGGTAGGTATTTTAAGACTTTGAGCAGTGGAGATATATGAAAGTACAGATATTTACTATGATAGAAACAAGCTACACTTTTTGGATGTGGTCTTTTAAATGTTAGTATAGAAGAACAGCAAATACAGTATTTCGTTTGTTGACACTTTACAAGGATTCAACTATGTAGGTTGGCCCTAATGAAAATAATAATATTGTTAGGAATAGATTTTACAAACGATTTTTACAAGAGTCAATTGACACTTTTGGTACATATCTCAATTGTAATTTTGAAATGCATATCCGTATATTGTCGTTAAAACTATCTATTGTTAGCTTGGGTTTGTGTAAGTTTATAGACGGAACTGGGCTCTTACACTGTACAGATTCTGAACCGGCAAATCTTCTAACCATTACCCGAACATTTGTTGCACGCAATCACAATTCCAAATATTTTCCCTAATAATCAGGGATTGTGTTTCAAGGACTTCTGATTTCTAGGTATTTTTGCTAGTTTTCCATTTTAAGCAGCAGAATTGTGCGAGTAGTACATGTCATGACATGGCGTATCATTTATGATCGATTAGTATTAGGAGATCGGGTTATTCTACTCTGGAACGGAAGTTTCATGATATTGCAATTGAAATTTTCATATAGGGGGGATTCAAATCCTCGCCTTTCCAATCTAAAATAGTACGTCTATAAAGCAACCCCGACTGCAAGTGTTAACCCACTTGAATTTACAGTAAAATCTTGACCGGGTGTCTTTCACTTTCAGTTTCAAGTTTTATGTTTTCTGATATATTACAGGTTATACATCAGTAGAAAGAGAAAAAAAAAACGATTTTTCTAGTGATGTACACTTTATTGATATACATCTCTATCATCAACTCCACTTTTAAAAGTAAATGGTGTATTTTGCTTCTACCGATGTCGCCGTGCATTTAACTGTGCACTGAAGCGGGAAGTACATATATAAGCAAACTCGTTTGCGAGGAACTTTTCCTTGACGACCTTTCATGAATTATTAGATCAAAAAATGTTCTCATTGCCCAGATTGTGAACATTTGAAAAATAATGACAAACGGCTGAGTTCCAACTGACCAAAGTAAACGTTACTGCATGTTGCTCATCGATAATAATTATTTCACATAGCTGGACCGATACTTCTCTTTAAAAAAAAAAAGAAGAAGAGCATGCCGTTATTGACTGAACTGTAGCGACAGCAGCGAAGTATATTTACGCTCAAAATATATGAAAGTCAGATAACCCATGATTAAAGACACATCCAATATCATAAACTTATATTTTGTTAAATTTTTCTTAGAGTCCAAGTGGTTAAGAGAAAATTGTGATATTGTTGTATTGTTGTTTAACGTCCCTCAAGAATATTTCACTCATATGTAGACGTGACCGTTTGCCGGTATAACATTAAGAAGTGACCCCGTTGACAATTGACCCCAGGGTCATTTTTTAACGATTTCGGGGTCGGTATTCAATGTTAAAATATGACCCTGTTCGTTAATTAATTACCCTACCCACGCGTAAAATAGTGACCCTCAAGTGAAAAAGTGACCCTCGTTGAAAATTGATCCACTGTGGTGGGTCATATTTTAACGTTGATAAATGATCCTATCATTATAAAGATCAGTGCACCTGTACTATTAAATATCACGCATATTATGTACTTCCTGTTTACGTTCGGATTCCGGCAGGGTCAAAATTTAGCGTTGAAAAAGCCTTAAATCTCGATCCACATTTAGCCCAATAGAGCTGAACTTTGAATGGGGGACACATTTCAACGCCAATAAATTAATGACCTCATATGAAATAAGTTTCATATTCAGATCTTTAAAACAGTATGTCTATTTGATATAAAGTAATAAATTAAAAACTAATCAGTAGAAGAAGGGTCTAATTTTAGCGATGAGAAACGACCCCGCGTCGAGAAAATCTTTTTAAAATACTTGGACATTTATCTAAGCGCACTGTCATTTAATTTTAAAGTATGAAATATTTTATAGACACAGTCCAAATACAAATTTCAGCATTGATGAATGACCGATAATAAAAATCTTAGTTCTACCAATACATTTATACAAAACTTCTGATCTTTGTACAGTGCAAAGTGCAAATCGTTGGATGAACATAATACAGTACTGCGTTGATCACAATCCAAGCAAGAAGTGTCAGTTTCAGTCTTTTTCGTTTTTGTTTCGTTTTGTTGTTGTTTAACGTCCCACTCAAGAATATTTCACTCATATGGAGACGTCACCATGTGCCGATGAAGGCCTACAAAGTTTTTCTATGCTCGGCACTGCTGGCCGTAGAGCAGGGAGGGTTCTTTAACGTGCCAACACCTACTGTGACACGGGACCTCGGACCCTCGGAACGGGAATCCGTTATAGAAGTAGAGCAATGTCTTCTTTTGATCTCTTTTTCTTCATATCAGACACACAATAAAAACTGTAAGTATCTAACATGATTTAGATAATCGGAGGGTTCGGGAGGAATTTGAGAACTAGACCGACCAATCAGATATTAGATATTAAACGCTGCAAAGACTGTTGGTCCAATGTAAACAAGTATTTGAGTCTTTTGCAACTGAGTTATATAAAAATCCCCCAACGTTTTTTGTAATGGAATAAATTGATAAGCCGTCAATGGTTAAGATAGCGTGAATGATGACACATTTTGAGATTGAAAATTTATTTGTGACGACTTGTCGGATTTAAAGATTAGCTTGAATAAATATTTGACAATTTTAGAGAATTATTTAACAAATGTTAATTGTTAATTATGACAATTAAACAGAGTCCAATCGGTGTTCCACAACAATAAGCAGTTTATTTAATAACGAAAAAGATACTTACTGACATTCAAGTCGATAACCCGGGCAGTTTTACTGCAAATTATACAACGAAATTCCTCCGAAATTAAATCTTCTTGGGGGTCTGAGAAGAACGTATTTTTGAAAAATAAATTTCAAAATAAATTACACATACTACTAAACCTGGACATATAAAAATGAATAGCCTGGGAATGGAAGGAATACACTCGCTTATCTTTGTTTAAACTATACAATGTATCTCAAATCAAATGACAAGTTAAACGAATCGAAATTATAACTTAACATAATTTCCCGGCTCACTTCGCTTGACGACTGCTTTAGTCAACTTATTACTAATATCTTTTAGATTATAGATTAGGCTATGTGACATCTAAAGACAGTTTCGGTCCGCTTTGCTCGTCACAGTACATGTTTGTAAATTGTTTGGATCTAATTCGTCTCTTCATGTCTGCGTTCACTTCAAATGACGTATGAATAGGTAGCCTTTGCACACAACAAGACCCTTTTCTATCTTATTTTCTGGGGGAGCATTTTTAAAAAAAAGGTAGAAAAAAAATCTCGACGGCTTCATTCATCCTTTGAAAAATTCCTAGATCCGTCTATGTTCCCGGTGCCCTTAGACGGAAAGGCAAGGAAGGTTGGAGGTTGTAACTCTTACCCATTTGTCTACCCATTTTCTTAAAAACCTCGATTTCCAAAGCTGGAAATAAAGTGAACACAAGTCGTGGGAAATTGACCCCATGGGTTATCAAAATGTAACGTGTGGGTCAATCTTCAACATTAAATTTACGGGAAAAAGTAGTTGAAAATTGAACAATGGTCATTTACTAACACTGAAAAATTGACCCAGGGTCATTTTTCAACAATAAAATTGATCCAGGATCATTTTCTAACATTGGAAATTTACCCAGCGTAATTTTCTAACATAGAAAATTGACCCAGGGTCATTTTTCAACGGGGGTCACTTTTTAATGTTACACCGGTGAAGGGCGGTAGATTTTGCCTTAGCTCCGCACTTATGGTTGTAGAGCAGGGAGGGTTCTTTTGCACGCCAACACCTACTGTGACACGGGATCCCGGTTTTCACTCTCTCATCCGAAAGACCAGGACGGCCAACCGCAGCGTTGCGCTGCGCGGATTTGAACCCTGGACCCTTCATTTTGAAGTCGAACACGCTAAACCATTCTGCCATTGCGGCCCTGTTATGTTATTTATACAGCTATGAAAAATATAGTAAGTTCACACTAATTATCACTGTTGATTTTTTTTATTTCAATTAAGGTTACATTACCATTCAAGTTGACAAGTCAACAGTAATATTTTTTTGCATCGCAACCAATTTTGTAATGAATTTATTACAAATCCTTTTCTTATTACAATTAAAGTTGTAACATAGCGGCCCTGATCGGGTACATCTGCATGTAAATAAGGTTTTGATTACGAGTAAAATGTGACATTGAGAACTACATGTAATTAGTTTTTGAAATTTTCGTTGAAATCAGCTCAGATAATTTCCATTTTAGTTTAGATTTCAATATATTTTTCAGTGCAAAGCATGGTCACGTTCCACCACACGTAGCGCGATTCCAAATATTACAGGATATAAAAGACCTGGAAGTTATATTTTGCTTTATGACTTGATATGAGGTTATATATGTGCAATTTTTTAAATATAATCATATTGACACAGCATCGATGGATATATATTTCAAATTTCTTATACAAATACTATCATTTTTAAGGATGCTATGAACGAAATAGTAATGACTTGAAACCTGAAAAAGGACAAGGACTTGAAAAAGGAACAAAAACCCGAAAAGATATAAAATTACTTTGCAGTTCCTGGACAACTCTGAACCTTAATTTTTTTTTTTTTTTTTTTATATATATTTTGAAAGATTTTTTATACAAAAATTGTCAATTCTAATTACTTAACGAGCCAATAAGTAAAGACATGAAAAAGAAACAGTACAAAGACCTGAAAATCTACGAAGACCAAATTTTGCTTTAGCAGTACTGTAACGATACTGAATTATGATTGCTGCGGTGTTCATGATAAAATATTTTGGCATATTGTTAAATATACAATGAAAAATTTGTTATACAAATACTAATACTGTACATGACTGCGGACCAGACAACGAATTTGAAACAAGATTTAATTTAATTGTGTGTGCTTTTAAAGGATCGTGACAATTGCATGTCGATTGGTTACTTATATTAAATAATTCTTATTCATCCCCTCCACACACACACACACACACACACACAAAAGAAAAATATAAAAAAAAAACAAGAGGCCCAAGGGGCCTTAACGTTCACCTGAGTAATAAATTTGGTTGAAATTGGCACTCTGGTTCCTGAGAATAAGCCTAAAATGTGTAATCCTATAGTAACCCTATGGAAAATGTTTTACCTAAGGCCGGGGCGTAAAATGAACCCAGGGCTTCTCTTTAACAAACCTGAAGCAACGCCCCATTAGGAAGCTATGTTCCAGAAATTAGCAGATTTTGCCTTGTACTTTCAGAGAAGAAGATTTTTTAAAGTTGCAAAATTTGAACATCTTAAGCCCAAGAAGGGGCAATTGTTTTACCCAGGAGGGTAGTTTGAACAAACTTTCGTCTGCATCACCCAATGTTGATCCCTGGTAAACTTGGCCCACTGGTTTCTGAGATGAAGTAAAATATGTTAAAAGTTTACGCACGACGGACGGGAACGGATTGCAATAGGAAACTTGAGAAAACTCAGGTGACCTAAAATTCAAACAATCTTTGGGTAATTCAATCATTTATCTTTCATGTAATTATGAATTATTAAAAGATTATCACAAACAGTATAATTGTTAAGGATTTAAGCAGACCGTTAGTAAAGACATGAAAATGCAAACAGAACAATTTGAAAAATTGCATATTCAATCCAATTTTTTGCAATTGCATTGGAACAAAATGTATGTATGCCTATATGTATAACGAATTGACAATCTGCACTCCGAATTCATATTAATGCATTTGATATATTCTCAAGATGACACAGTGTTTGTAATTCTCTCTCTGAAAAACTTTTGATAAAACATCAGTATGATTGCAATACAAACTAAAAGTAAGCTTAATTAAATTCTAAGTTCATTTTCATAACAATGTCGATTATTTGTCACTTGCATGTAAGTTATGCTATTTTACTTACATTGGAAGTGAAAGGACAAGTTTTCCGCAGATAAATAGCAGTTACATTATACTGCACATATAAATTATGTTCGTTCAGTCTCTGTGTTAATTGGACTTCCTACTGAACAAAGCATTTCTTTTATTTAGAATTTAGGTTACAGGTAGGTATAATGATGTTTATAATTCTATTACCAGTGCCCTGTCAGTTGTCCTTCAATCTACACTAATAATGGATAGGTGTCAAACATTAACACCTAGGTAAGCATGCACCTGTTTAATGTGTTGTTTATAGTATCATTGAGTTTGCACAAAGTGCGTTTAAGAAGTTAAGAGCTTTGGGCTTGAACCAAATGATTCAAACACAGGGCTTTTATCGCGGGTTGAACGTCATAACCCACTAGCTCACTGTGGCGTGAAATTTATATAAAAAATTAAGTATTGATAAATTTGTAGCAAACATACACTTATTTGTAATAAGCCTAAAAATGTTTGCAAAAACAAAAAAGTAAAAAAAGAAAGATTTGCCAGTTTTTTTAAATAAAAGATAAATTTACCCAACATTTATCTTAGTTGAAACACCATTTAAAACTAGAAAAAGATTGAAATATTTAATGGCTTTATATACAATTTAATACCTTATAAACTTGCGCTTACAAATACGTTTACATTTGGTTTATAAAGCTATTGTTTCTAAAACATAAGAGTGATACAGATCAGTACTACTGTAAGTATTTTAAACACAAATATTTCAATAATAAATTCTTACCATCAGTATAATGGAATTTCGACGACGCCATTTTGTACAAGAAGAACGTATTGTTGTATTATCTGCAATGTAATAAATGGTTTTTTTTATACAATAGATCGTTTATATATCCCTCATGGCGACAGAATATCTGCAAGATTTGAAATGATATATATGCAATGTACTTCATTCAATGAAATTATTCTAAAATAAAAATGAATAAGTACCAATGGATATCTGAAACTCCATATGATAATATATATGAAGGAGGGTCTCAATCGGGAGTATATTACAACACATTTTTGGGATTGGACCAGGTGTCCGGCAGGAGTCAGACCACACTATTAGCACTAATTAAACATCTTCCACCGATTACTAAGTGCACAAAGTAAAACATTCTTGGAAAGTCAAATGTTTATCCCGTTCACCTGATCGACTTACACTAGATAAATCAGTCGAAATTAAATTCCAGGGTTTTTGTAGATTAACTAACTTTTGGGACCCACTAAAAAAGATAGATAGATAGATAGATAGATAGATAGATAGATAGATAGATAGATAGATCCACTGCATTAAGATAAAGGGATCATTTATCATATACGTATGCTAATTTTTACATATTTTAAAACTGTATATGATAATATGCCTACTACAACAAAACTGAATAAACAGAAGATATCCAGGCTTCTCTACAGAAGTGCAAATCAAATGCAATATATTGACATTTTACAATAACTAGAATAGATAGGCATCTATACAGGCATTTCATTTTCTATATACATTTCTATGTCAAACTTTATTAATATATACGATACTTCCAATACTTCAGCGAAAGATAATGAATAATAGAGAGAGGGGGGGGAATTGAGAGGAAGTGAAAGAGAAAAATATCCATTATGTGTATTTTAAATATACAATATCTAAAACATAGCAATAATAATATCTTGAGATACACACATTTACACACTCACACTCTTATACTCACATATAAACACACACACACACGTAAACACATATATGTACACAAAATCAAATGAATGTTCTACCGCAATATTAAAGAGCATCAAATATTATGTCTAAAACTCTATTAAGCACAAAATTGTGTCTTTAACAATTGTATAAATAGTACTTGCCTACTTTCTGATATTCCTCAATAATTTCACCAAAGGTTATACGTCGGTATCCTTCTGCCCTATTATAAACATTTCAAACGCAGGACTGTATATAAATGGTTTGATAAGTACCTTGACGACAGATCGATATCGCTAACAACAGATTTTTCGTGGAAATGAAAACCATTGTCAGTCCCAAAATAGCCTACTTGGAATTGCCTATGACGAATTCAAGGTAAAATTATTTCGATACTGGATGTGCAACAAATGCACTAATCGTTACCAGTTCATGCATATTTCAGGCGGTTAAGGTAACGACAATGAAATGAAAATGATTATAATACGTAATTTAAAACGCATCAATATTACATCAACGCTTAAAGAAGGATGCTATACCCTTATAATTTCATCTGAAGATCTGCTACTATCGTTTATATAGAAAGGTAAAGCAAACGAATAGTGATCAATCTCATAATTTGTCAAGGGAATGCGAATCAAAATGTCGGGCAAACGCGACAAGAGGTTAAATCGGGTAGGATCAGATGTTCAGAAGAAGTAAACACCTTTGTCGACAAGTCACTGTCGCTATCAGCCCAATAGCTTCATTAGTTCAACATAATTTTGCGTAATCAAAATAATTACGTGAAGAATTGCCGTACAATTTGTGTGAAAGATTTCAAAGGATCAAGAGAATTTTAAAAGGGTGGTCGGATTATTTTCCATGAAATCCCGTATCTTTATAGTCTACGTTTTGATTGTTCATAAATCATTGATATCCTGTGCCTAGTTTCAGGCCATATATCTAGGGGCCTACGTTTGTAAAATCACATCTTTCATTATTATTTCTATTACTATTTTGTTGTTGTTGTTGTTGTTGTTGTTGTTGGTTAATCATTCAGATATTGAATCAGGTTTTGGGTTGGGGGAGGAGGGTGTGAAAGATTTTTGTAAGGTAGAACATAAAATGTCACTCTACTGACATCTGAAATATCTTGTTATTACATGATACAATTATGTCGATATAACAAGATAGATGTCGTCATAACGACATCTTATTTTAATCCTATATGGCACGTATCGGTTTCCGTTATAATTGTAGACATCATCATATGTATAAACAAGTTTTTTTATGTCGGATACAATTCAGAGGTAAAACCTGTCTCCCTTCAGTGATCGCCTTTATATTTGTTTCCAACGTTTTGTTTTATTCATTTTCCGAGTCATATCTATTAAAACATATCTATTCATATCTATTATGCAAAGAGACATACTTAGCATATCATAGGTTTTGCACATTCATTGTTTTGATTATATTTTCCAGAAACAGAATTCGCAGAACTCGTCAATGAAGCTGTTTTCCGAAAGCAGAGCAAATAACAGATCGATATCGGGCAATGGAATGGGAAAACACTCGTATGTAGTGTGTGACGTTGTTTTATGAACGAAAATTTAAACCCAATTCAAGGTATAACACGAAAGAAAGAAATATCCAAGTACCTGTTTCCATTCTGTTCAAATAGTGAATTAACATTTAAGCAAAATAGACAAGGATGAAGGCAGGATTGTTGACAATGGCTGGTATTTCAATTGTTGCTTTCCCCTATATATATTCATTTATATCTATATCTTGTCCAACAATATCGTCGTTCCATTTGAACAAAACGACCACGCAGTTACAAATTCCTCTACAAAGTGAGATAGCTGGAACAAATGCATGCAGGAGATGAAATTGCATCACACTTGCAAATCCTTATTTAACTTCTTCATTGTTCAGTATAGTATCATATAGACCTTGAGGAAACGTTATCAGCTTTTTATGAATACCGTTGAGATGAAGATTCCACTGATACTTCTGACCTGTATCATCTATTCCAAAAAAAATGTGTTACCGGACTAACCTTTCCCAAATTCGTTTTTTTTTTCCAATCAATACTTGCCAAATTTAATCCGTAATTACCGTTCCACTCCCTATTTCTAACAACAAAAAAGACAGACAAACAAACAAATAAGAGAAGCAACATTAGTACGTTCAGTAACTTTGAATAAACGTAATCTACCATCACTGTATGTAACTGTTTGAAAGATTAAGTTTCCTAAGACAATCTTTAAAATATAAATCCCCGGTAGGTAGCATGGTCAACAATATTGTTTCTCAGGAATAGTCACATTGAAATGAGAATGTCCATGCCTTACATGATTTTCCCGTTACGTTTGATTTAAAGTATATATATACGATAATTCGATATTTCAGAATTAAAGATATATGGGGATAGTGGAAACGAGAAAAGTATTTGTTAATCTTAAACAATGCGATAATCATAACCTTAGACACACATTAATACACTCACACTCATAATCACATATATAAATAAACTCACACGAACACACATATATGTATGTATATACAAAATCAAATGGATGTTCTACAACAAAATAACACAGTCAAATTTATTAACAAAAATCAGCACTAATCATACACATATCTCTTGCTTACTTTTTGATATTCGAGTCGTCTTCCTTAATAATTCAACCAAATATTACGCATCGATATTGTCCTTTTATAAACATTCTAAACACAGTACTCTATGTCAATGGTTTTATAATTGCATTGACAAATATAGATCGATATCGCGAAAAACAATTTTTTCTTGGAAATGAAAATAAAGAAAGCCCTACCAACTACAGTCCCGAGATGACCTACTTGGAATTTCCTATGACAAATTCAAGGTAACATAGCTTGGATACTAGATGTGCACCAAATTCACCAATCGTGACCAGGCTATGCATAATGAAGGCATCATAATTGATCTAGGGAATGAAAATTACAATGTCGGGTAGTTATACCGGGTAGTATCAGATGCCAAGAAGAAGTGATCACCTTTGTCGACATGTCTTGTCGCTATCAGCCCAATAGCTTCTTTAGTTCAACATAATTTTCCGTAATCAAAGTTATTACGTGAAGATAGGCCTTACAATTTGTGTGAAAGATGTCAAACGGATCCAGAGAATTTTAAAAGGATTCTCTGTTTATTTTCCTTCCATGAAATCCCGTAAGTTATTGATATCTTGTACCTAGTTTCAGGCCTAATAAACAGGGTCTTACGTTTGTAAAATCAGAAATCCTGATACTTATATTCTTTTATTATTATTACTGTAAATCCAGAAATTTTCGCGGAACTTTATTTTAGCGAATCGGTAGCCAAGCAATTATTCGCGACACTATAATTTCGCGTGGTTGCTTGTTAAGTATTCTCAGTTTATGTTGTATTGAGCATTTTATTCAGGGTTTGTATATTAAGCGAGACTTATTTTCGCGAGGTAGTGCTCTCAAGTAATTACGCGAAAATATAATTCTCGCGAATAAAACCAGATTTACAGTATAATTATTGTTATTATTATTGTTATTATTATTACTATGTTTTGGTTAAACATTCAGAGGTTTAGTCAGGTTTTGGGGTTGGGGGGGTGTGAATGATTTTAGTAAGGTAGGACATTATTACAAGATACGATTATCTCGTTATAACAATTTATATATGTCGTTATAATGCTTCTTATTTCAATTTCTATAGGGTATGTATCGGTTTCCGTAATAATTGTAGACATCATATGTATAAAAAAGTTATGTCGGATACAAATCAGAGGCAATACCGATCTCCCTTCAGTGATCGCCTTTTTATTTGATTCCAAAGTTTGTTTTTATTCATTATCCGAGTCATGGCTATTAAGAGCTTGTCTATGGGGAAAAGCATGCAAAGTGTTCCGGAAGCACGATGTTCTTGGATTTTAATGAAATTTGGTGTGAAGTAGGAATGTGGCAATAGTATAACATATCTGTAGAACAAAAATTCCCCCATGGTCAGTACAGTGGCGCCATCTTTATCCTTTCATATTTCGTTGGACCAAAGGGCAGCAACGGCGTTTTAACGCATTTGCAAATAAAATATAATAAAATAAAAACTGATGTGAAATCAACTGGATTTTTTTTTTCGGGGTCCGGGGTTCGATTCCCGCAGCGCCACTCCGCGGTTGGCCGTCTCTGTATTTTGGATGAGACAGTAAAAACCGAGGCCCCATGTCACAGTAGCTGCTGGCACGTAAAAGAACCCTCCCTGTTGTCAGCAATCTGTGCCTAGCACAGGCAAAATTTATCACCCTTAACCGGCACACGACGATGTCTCTATATGAGTGAAATATTCTTGAGTGGGACGTTAAACAACAACACAACAACATCCACAATAATCTCATAATTAATAGGAAATGGCATTCAAATCGAAATAAAAGTATACTTGTGAACATATTAATGAAAATTGAGTTCCCTTGTCTGTCTTACGAGGCGTTTTTGTTTTACAACGAGAGGTAAGTGGTCTTTATTTATGAATGATAGACATTAAAGGACTATTAACAACAAAAAAGTAATTTTTATACATTATGAAAACTAAAGAAATTTTTTAAGATCAGTAAAACATCACTCAACTGTAAACATATACTATTATTTGATTCGAATGCATATGTGTCAATACCTTACATTTGTTGCCTCTCATTTATCTACGGACGACAGAGAACGAGTCTTAGCTTATTTTTACTTTGTCAATTATACGAATAGAAAAGAATATTTGAATGCAAAATGTTACAAATGAGTAGATATATAGTATGTACATAAAATAATGTTTTAATATCAATTGAGAAAGAGCATCTGTCATCAAACTCAAAGCGGCATGTTTACTCTCTGATTTAAAAACCAGTCATTTAGTTGATCTTTGGATCAATATAAAATAATGGAAATATGCGCGGTTTTTCACATTTCAAATTTTCTTGTGTAGCATAAAAAAGCAGAAGTTGAATTCAAATTTATTTACATTTTGTAACACTGAGTCTCATAGCATTGTGAGAGGGCTTCCGTGGCCGAGTGGTTAGCGTGTTCGACTTCGAGCCGAGGGGTCCGGGGTTCGATTCCCGCAGCGCCACTCCGCGGTTGGCCGTCACTGTCTTTCGGATGAGACGGTAAAAACCGAGGTCCCGTGTCACAGTAGGTGTTGGCACGTTGAAAAGCCCTCCCTGCTCTACGACCAGCAGTGCCGAGCACAGGCAAAATTTGTCGCCCTTCACCGGCACACGGTGACGTCTCCATATGAGTGAAATATTCTTGAGTGGGACGTTAAACCAACAACGCAACATAGCATTGTGGATATCCTGACCGGATTCGTCTATTACTGGCGAGAGACTACTTCCGTGTTTTACATCCCTTCAGTTTTACTGATTTTACTCCAATCTCATCTGCCTGAGCGACCTATTGATCGAATAGGTGACTACTTGTCTATGTGACCTAAATGTATGGTTGCAAAAAAGCATTACATTTCCCCATTATATTTCACATGAATTGAGAAAAACACATATTTTTGCAATTCCCCTTGGACAAACTCTTAAAACAGGCTTGACTGTACGTTGAATGTATGCACTAAATGCATGAGGGATATTGTATTGTTCTTGATCGTGAAAGACCAACATTAATGACTATTTGGACGGTCCACATAACAGATATGTGTGGATAGTGTCGGAAAAGTCAGATAACTTTTATTTGCATGCAGAATAACGCCTTCTGTTTATCTCTCTTTTTCAGGTGGGTTTGGATATCCAGGTCCGCAGGGTCCATACATATGCCGCCCAGGTATGTTCCGATTTAAACTACAAAGCAAACTACTTATATTAAACTCTGATATATTGAATTCCAACTTTATTTGAAATTAATTTCATTCCTCATCTAGATTACTTTATTACTATTTTACCTGGTAATTTTGAAACACCTGTTGATTATGATAGTAATAAGATGATTTATTTCCCTCTGGCTTCAATAAAACCGGGTTCGATTGTGTTTTTATCAAAGACGAGGAAATATTGTTTTGTTGATCAGTGAAGAAGAGAAATCAAATTCCAGAATCATACATACTTACGTACATAATCTCGAAAGAAAGGACATAACAATATCAAGTATCTATCTTGCAACATGGAGTGTATCCTTGAACTGAATAAATCCCAAAAAATTAGCGCCGTTTCAAAGTGCATTAGTGATATTTGAACAAGTTTCGTGAAAGGACTTCTGATTGCATTCTCATGGAAATTTTCATTCATGCGATTTGACTCTGACATCGAATGTTTTGATAGACAAATCAGAATAACCCGCTTTACGTAAGTTGTAGGTTTAAAAGAAAACCTTAAAGTTTCGCAGAGGAATCTGACCCTTATGCTGAAATGTATGCTCTGTTTGTCAATTAGACAAGCTAGTTTAAAATAATTCATAAATTGTCAATCGTCACTGTATTCCCCCCCCCCCCATGCCACGCCACACAAATTTATTAATTTTCAACAATCAATGGCTTTTTCCCATCCTATGAAACACAAATTCATAAATTGTCAATCGTCAATGTATTTTTCCCATGCTATGCCACACAAATTCATAAATTGTCGACGGTGAATGTATTTTCCCCATGCCATGCCACACAAGTTCATAAATTGTCAATCGTCAATGTATTTTCCCCATGCCATGCCACACAAGTTCATAAATTGTCAATCGTCATTGTATTTTCCCCATGCCATGCCACACAAATTCATAAATTGCCGATGGTGAATGTATTTGCCCCATGCCATACCGAACAAATTAATAAAAGGGATATAAAAAATATAATAATAAATAAAAATAAATTGTCAATAATCAATGTATTTTCCCCATGCCATGCCACACAAGTTCATAAATTGTCAATCGTCAATGTATTTTCCACATGCCATGCAACGCAAATTCATAAATTGTCAATCGTCAATGAATTTCCCCATGCCATACCACACAGATTCATAAATTGTCGATGGTGAATGTATTTGCCCATGCCATGCCACACAAATTCATAAATTGTCGATGGTAAATGTGTTTGTCCCATGCCATACCGCACAAATTAATAAAAGGGATATAAAAATATAATAATATATTAAAATAAATTGTCAATAATCAATGTATTTTCCCATGCCATGCCACACAAGTTCATAAATTGTCAATCGTCAATGTATTTTCCACATGCCATGCAACGCAAATTCATAAATTGTCAATCGTCAATGAATTTCCCCATGTCATACCACACAGATTCATAAATTGTCGATGGTGAATGTATTTGTCCCATGCCATACTGCACAAGTTCATAAATTGTCAATCGTCAATGTATTTTCCACATGCCATACAACGCAAATTCATAAATTGTCAATCATCAATGAATTTCCCCATGTCATACCACACAGATTCATAAATTGTCGATGGTGAATGTATTTGTCCCATGCCATACTGCACAAATTCATAAATTGTCAATAATCAATGTATTTTTCCCCATACCATGCCACACAAGTTCATTAATTGTCAATCGTCAATATATTTTCCACATGTAATTCAACACAAATTCATTAATTGTCAATAGTCAATGAATTTCCCCATGCCACACCACACAGATTCATAAAGTGTCAATCGTGAATATACTTTCCTATGTCATACCACACAAATTCATAAATTGTCAACAATCAATGTATTTGTCACATGCCATGCCACACGTAGATCTAGAGAATTTAGATTGATACGTAGAATTTTTGTTATCTCTTTTCCTGTATTTAGCTACTTCAAAAGAATATAACGTTTTCTTGAAGACAAAAGTATGGTGGTACTACTCCCAATGATATTATTCATGGGTTTCAAATTTCGTGCAAATCTGCTACTTTCGTTTTTATACCATACGGGCATTATATCTTGAACAGACGGATACTTGATACGAATTTTGTACAAAAGGCCTCTTCCTCGCAAAATAGTGGACAACATTTCACTTAGGCTTGTTTTTATATCTTATAATTGTAACTTATAACATCAATTTCAATAGATTAATTATGCATTTAATCCTTTATTGCAGATCCACCAATCCCCCGCTGTCCAGGAGGCTGTGCATTGATATTAATTCCACCAGAATGCCGCTGCTTTCCCATACAATTTTGTAAATGGGGTATCTGCTTAGGGTGTCCTTTTTACAATTGCCATCATCACATAGGATGAATACTGCCTATTGGAAGTGTCAAAATCGGTAATTATGTGGAAGAAACTACATTGTCTTGAACATGTGGTGTTCAGAACTTCTGAATGGATGTAGATTAAAATATTGACATTTTATCCTGATAGCTTTGTTTGTGTGTCCAAGAAGGTACAGATATTATTACGCTCACCTTGCAGATACCAAGATTACCCGGATTGTAAATACAATATATATTATAACTTTCAATTCAGATTATATATGATAAGACAAAAAAATCATATGTGATTATTTTGATTCAAATCAAAAACTTATTTTTAAATATAAACATCAAATTAAAATTGCATGACTTTACTTGGTCAAGTCGTAGTTTGAAAGGGAAAATTTCGTTCAAATTCGACCGATTGGTCATTTATCAGTAGACAAAATTTGTAAGGTTTCAACAAGAACAGGTTTTGTACTAATATTAATTTAACAAAAAGGATATATATCTTTTGTTCAATTCTCAAAGGTTTAAATGCTCGGACAGAACACTTTGAATTCGTACTAACGATAAGTCTGTCAATCGGGTTAACGAACCCAATATATATCGACCATCCTCTTTATATTATGAATAAAAAAAGAGGGCCATGAGAAAGCAAAAATCATATAAAAATGGGAAAATTTAACTTTAAATACAAACTAAAGGAATATGAAGTAAAACAAAAAGACAGAGATATAAATCGAAAAAGGGGACGACGAAACTGTCTCTCTGATAAATGGCTGAAGAAGGCATATTGAAAATAATTTTGATATCAAATACTTATCTGGATAAAATTACAAATTTGACAAAGTCAAACTTCTTTGATATAATGATATTTCGTCGAGACGGTGAATTTGTCAAATGCCAAGCCTTGAATCTTTCTTGTGGATATTGCAAGGCTTATACATATATATTTCGTGGTGAAAATTACGTGTATACAGCTCTATAAAGAGTACGTTACAGAACTATATATTAAATGAACTCTGAGTCATTAAAAAAAGCGAAGCAAGTCACACAATAGATGACGTTCCAAGGCAACAACAGTTTTCTGTGAAGAACGCAACAAACTGAATAATTTGATATTTCATTCCATACCAAGTACTATAAATGATAATATAAGGTTATTCGAAGATAATCGGAATATTTTTCCAACACTTTTGATGAGATCAAGATATGCACCCTACGCCAATTGTGATGTATATTATATCATATTTCAATATTTTCATTTTTATGTGTGTTCGGCAATATGCAAATATAACTGTCATTGCGATGCATGTTGGATGCAAATGAGATAAGTGGCATTTTTTCCATTTGTCTAGAGAATATATTTACATAATTCAGT
Source organism: Pinna nobilis (assembly GCA_016161895.1). NCBI lineage: Eukaryota > Metazoa > Mollusca > Bivalvia > Pterioida > Pinnidae > Pinna > Pinna nobilis. The sequence goes on from JACSZP010000286.1 coordinate 21,791, forward strand.
TTATGTAACACGTCAATAATGCTGTAGTTATGAGTAATTAGACTGCATTTTTATAGAGACAACTCAAGTATTGAAGTCGATGAGGATACTTCCGCCACATCATGTGAAGAGCAGTAGAGATAACAAGATTTACACAGGGTTAAATAGGGAAATTTGACAAAGTCCCTAAAAATTATCCCTATTTGGTGAACCAGGCTGAATTTCGTTTTAGACCAACTACATATTGTACTAAATACATTTGTGGCAGTCCCATGTTTATATGACTAATATTTCAGGAGAATTAGCGATAACAAGATTTTTCTGTTTTGGCCCCTAAAATGGCCCCTTTTGATAGGACAAGGCGGGATTTTATTTTAGACCAACCACATGTTATGCCAAAAACGTATACATGTATAAAGTCTAAAAGTCAATATGTAGTATGGTTTAGGAGGAGTAGCGATAACAATAGATTGTTTACGGACGGAAGGACCGACGGACAGGCAGACGTTCACAGACGGACGGACAGACGAACGGAAGCCGGACAAAGGG
>JACSZP010000293.1:0-10889 GCA_016161895.1 Pinna nobilis
TGACTGGTCCCAAAAGATAGGCTGTCTCCATGACTGGTCCTAAAAGATAGGCCATCTCCATGACTGGTCCTAAAAGATAGGCTGTCTCCATGACTGGTCCTAAAAGATAGGCTGTCTCCATGACTGGTCCCAAAAGATAGGCGGTCTCCATGACTGGTCCCAAAAGATATGTGGTCTCCAATGACTGGTCCCAAAAGATAGGCTGTCTCCATGACTGGTCCCAAAAGATAGGCGGTCTCCATGACTGGTCCCAAAAGATAGGCTGTCTCCATGACTGGCCCCAAAAGAAAGGCCGTCTCCATGACTGGTTCTAAAAGATAGGCTGTCTCCATGACTGGTCCCAAAAGATAGGCGGTCTCCATGACTGGTCCCAAAAGATATGTGGTCTCCAATGACTGGTCCCAAAAGATAGGCTGTCTCCATGACTGGTCCCAAAAGATAGGCCATCTCCATGACTGGTCCTAAAAGATAGGCGGTCTCCATGACTGGTCCCAAAAGATAGGCCGTCTCCATGACTGGTCCCAAAAGATAGGTAGTCTGCAATGACTGGTCCCAAAAGATAGGCCGTCTCCATGACTGGTCCCAAAAGATAGACTGTCTCCATGACTGGTCCCAAAAGATATGTGGTCTTGTATGACTGGTTCCAATAGCCAGGCCCATTTGGCCATCTTGTTTTGTGATCTCCAAAGATAGGTGAACAAAATGGCATTGATATCCCCCTCCTCTCCCTCCTCTGTTTCAACAATCAGGCTTCTTATACAGAATTGAAATGTTATTTAATCTCCTAGCACTGTTTTGGCTGCCATGGCCCAGTAGTTAGCATGCCCGTCTTCTAATTATGAGGTCGTTGGTTCAAACCCATACCGCACTGTGATTGGCTGTCCCTGTCGTTTGGATGAGACAGTAAAAACCAAGGACCTGTGTCACAGTGCCCTCCCTACTCTACAGCCAGAAGTGCTGAGCAAATGTTATTTTATGTTATCCCCCTTCACCCGGCACATGGTGACATCTCCATGTTAGTGAAAGATTTTTGAGTGGAACATTAAAGAACATAACCAACCAAGCACTGCATGATTCTATTCCCTATACAGATACCAGCAACATGGATGTCTAAGAGGGACCATTTCAAAACTTATTATTGTCATTGTAGTTTGTCAGCTTCTGAAATCAGAGGCATTTTTAATATCTCCCTCAACAAAAGGTTTCTTTATTTTTGTTTACCTGTTCATTTATATATATATATATATATATATATATATATAAATTTTGTTGTTGTTGTTGTTGTTGTTGTTGTTGTTGTAATTATCGTCAATAAAAGTTGAACGTCAAGTCGTTGAAATCTTTTGAGGTTGTGATATTTTCATGCTGAGTTCTAAGATACTCTTTTTTTGTAGCATTATTGTGACATAGAATTTGAGAAGTTAATTCACACATGATAGTGATACCGTACAGAAAACAATACGTAGCGATTATAATCGTAGCGGTAATAGTGAGACGCTCGTATTGTAATATTAGTGTGCAGTGTTGAAAGTTTTTCTTTGAAGGTCATAAAAAATCTCTTGCAGGGAGCAAACATCAAATTGTAGGTCATTATACCTATATATTTTTTTTTTATATGTATTCAGCTCTGGTTGATAAGCTATCCATGAAAGTTTATTCTCTTCGAGGCCGACCTGTCATTTTCATTTGTAATACAGTGAACTTTGTTTATATAACAAACTCCTTAGGAACAAAAGAAAACTAGTCTTTATTGGGAGGGAACCCTTAAACAGAGGTTGATACAAAGAGTGCTTCTGGGGCGACCATGGCCCCCAAAAAAACGTTGTTTGTTGCCAGGTGGGCTTTATATGCAGGTGGCCGTTAAAGCAGGATCTACTCAAATGCCATTTTGAGTACCTTGATCTCTGCTATGGAATTTGTCTTATGAGTCTGTCAGCATGCAGAACCGTTCTCCATAAACTTGAGAACTTCACTTGATTTTTTTGTTCAGGGTTCTGGTAAATAAAATAATGGGGAACCTGTAAATTTACTGTTTAAGATATGTGAAGAGAGTCCTGTACTGTGAGAGGCCACTCTACCATAGGAGACCATGCACTTTAAAAAATATATATTTTGCTGAATTATCCCAATGTACATGTAAATTAACCTGCATTGAACAACCACTTGTATAAAAAAGCCTAAGTGATGGTTTGCCAAGACAGGTTTTTGCTGTATAATAATTTCTCTAAGTTCTTGAACTTTGTAATCTTACTATTTACATGTATACTATGGTTGCTAATTATTGATTCAGTTATTCCTACTCCCAAAACCAAACCTCAATCTGCTCATAAATAGTCATGACTTATCAGGGAAGTATATATCTTTAGGTTAATTCTTATTATACTTTGAAATAATCTCTCTCTCTCTCTCTCTCTCTCTCTCTCTCTCTCTCTCTCAAATCCATTTCACTTAGTTTGAAATTGAATTTTTTTTGTCAAAAAGATTGTGCTTAAATATGCCATTGTTGTTAAAATATCAATCGTGGATGTATAAAATAGGAGGTATTTCTTTAGATAGGCCCTCAACAATAATGCATTGCTGTTGCAATGAGGGTTGAAAGAGAAGAACAGTTTAGTCAACCCCCTTTAACTTCGTTATAGACCAACTCCACTGTATATATTTTTAGAATGTCTATTTACATGTATTTTCAATCCTATATTTCCCTGTGCTGGACCCCCTCATAAATCCATAAGACATTCACCCTACAGAACATCTAAAACCTTAGATAGAATGATCTCCCATTGGGGGCCCCTTAATCTAGCCATAATGGCACCTGCATTTCTGATGGTTGACTTTTTCAATAAAACGTAAGAAGAAGAACATATTCCTTTTGCTCTATAGTGACCTATTGATTAAACTGTTCAGTCCTTACGCCATGCTTCTGGCTGACCAACAAACTGATTTCGATCCACTCGACTCAGTCCTCATAGTTGAGTTTTTTCTCTGGGAAGGCCATAACCACATGTTAAGCAATATAATTATCACAGAATAATTCTGCATATTTTAATTGACCAACAATTTTATAGAACCAAATTTTGTACTTTGCAATTCCTTTGAAAAATTAGGGTGCAGTCACATAAAGTAGATATTACGCTAGAATGTGTTGGTGATTTATGCATTTGTGTTTCTGTACGATACGTACCCTGATTTGCATTTATTAGTATACGTGTGGCATCACACAGTATGAGAATTTGATTTATATTTATATATATATATATATATCTACATAAAAATACATATGTACACCTGAACTAAATACATAAGTTCTCTCTCTCTCTCTCTCTCTCTCTCTCTCTCTCTCTCTCTTGCCTTTCCATTCATTCTTATTCTCTCTTTAATTTCTTTGTCTTTCTCCTTGCCTCTTTCTTTTCTTCCTTCTTTTCCTTCTGTCATACTATTTTTCTTTCTTTTATTCTTTCTTTTCTTCTCTCTCTCTGTTTTACATTCTGTATTTCTTTCTTTCTGTCTTTCTCCTCGCCTTTCCTTCTCTGTATCATTATTTCTTCCTTCCTTTCCTTCTCTCACTTTGTCTTTCTTTTATTTTTTCGGTCTTTCTCACTTTGTGTACAAACAGGTCACAGGTGTAATATTTCGTTTATGTACCCACAATATCTCAGGTAAAAGCTTTTTTTTTGCTTCATTTCACACACTGAAAAGCGTGGATTTTTGTCACGTTTCAACTGCGGGCAGTAACTGACCACATCAATACAATACACAAGATCTTAGATTATTATGCACTTCTAAAGTGTGTCAGGGACAGAGCAAAAAATTGGGCCACAATGGTCCGGTGGTTTTATTGTAATCTGGTTTTTTTTTTATTTGGATATGTCCATTTTAAATGCCTACGGGATTGTACATTGTAAATATTTTTCTATGATTGTTTGTGCAGATCTCTGTTTATGAAAATGTCACTGCAATGACTTAAGCAGATAATTTAGACTTAAGAAAATTGTTGATTAAACATGTTTGCAATTTGAAATTAAAAAAAAAAAAGGGAATAAATACACCGGTAGGGATAGTGTGCAGTTGACCGATGTTGAGGACAACAGGTGACGAGCTGAAATCTTAAGGAAATGGACAAAAGTGGCCTAGACAGACAGGTGGCCTTTATATAAAGGTTCATGTGTTCAGACTAAGATGAATTTTAATTTGTCGGAGCGAGTGGTCAAAGAGCAAATGCCACATTCCTGTGACAGCCATTGGTTTCGGCTGCAGTATCTGTCATCAAAACATACTGGGCTATACAAACTGCATCTTTTGAACCAAAAACGATAGGGCTTGAATATTTCACATATGAATGTTTTTAAGATGAGGACTTTTATTTAGGCCATGATTGTTGTCCTTTTGACCTTGGACTTGGACTTTGACCAACATTTACAGATCATGAACGCTATTGCTGGTGTTACACAGATTGTCTTCTGGTCAGCTCTTGTTGAAGGTGGCCTTTATACACAGGTGTCCTTTATTAAGAAGTGGCCATTAAGACCAAGTTTGACTGTATATTAGGGATGCCCAAATTTAACGGCATGTATTTTTTTTCTCCAAAAATGGAAGCATAATTCTAACAGACTTTTCTTTTCTTTGCAGCTTAAGCATGGTGTAGAATTCAGCAGACGCATCTATGGTTGTAAGCTGTAATACAAAGGATAACTTATTATTAATTCAGGGAATAAACTGTGACATATTAAGAAACTTACCTCAGCAAATGGATTTAAGCACAAAGACGCAGTACAGTACATCTCAGGGAATATTAAGTGGCATGTCTAGCATGGCGCTAAATTACAGTTTGGCGGATGGCGGAGGTGGGGCAGGAGGCAGTGAAAATAATGCCTCCTTCAGTAGCCCCTCCTTTAGTGGTGTATCGTTTGGAACGGGCAGCACACCGGGGCGAGGACGCTCCGCAACAGATTCTTTTCCGTATGGATTGAGTGGTGTATCTATGCCAAATTACGGGTATCCCAATGACTTGTATCAATTTACCTCAAATGGCTATCCTCGCAAGTCGAGGACATGCAATTATTGTGGAAAAGTTTTTACACGATCCACAACGCGACGTTACCACGAAAGGCGTTGCCCTCTGCTGAGGGCCTCGCTGTGTAGCAGTGTAGTAACGGAAAGTAATGACAATAAAAGAGGTGCCGCAGGGGCACAGGCTTTAAAGACTACCTCACCCGCTGTTTTACAAAGCAGCCTTCAGGATTCACATACTTCAGGGACAGACTTAAAATCACACATGTCAGGGAACATATATCCTCAAACTCATTACAAAACTACCTCAAAACAACTACCCCCTCATGTCAAAATGGAGCAGCGAGAGGAGGAGGGGTTGAATTATCATACGAGTGTCATTGTCAAAAAAGAAGCTCAGGAACAGTTTCATGCTCAAGAAAGCTCACATAATCAGTCTCATGAGATCATCTCGAGAATCACCCCAGACTCACATGACTCTTCCTCCAGTGTCAAGGCAAGCGAAGCGAGAGGTTTTTCACATTTGCCTTTCGCAGATGAAAATGGACACATTGTGTCAAAATCTCCCTCAGGGACCTCCGACGGACAGGACGCAAGTTCCGCAATTCCCGACGAGTACATTCAGGATAGTCTTAAAGGTGACATGGATACGCGATTGGACCGATCGGAATCGGGACTGAACTATTCAAAAGAACAGATGGCAGAAAACAACAACAGCCTTCTGTCACATGACGTCCACGAAAGCGATTTCATTTCTCAAGGGCCGTTGGAATTGGCTGTTGGGAATAGCAACGAATCTACCTCAAATAATATGTCTCAAGACAGCGCTCCAGAGACGGATGACAAAGATCTGCAGATGGACGGTAAGGTCACCAACGATGACGATGCAGTGGAAACTAAATGTGAGGTGTGCGGAAAAGTTTTTCCTTCGAAATGGCAGCTGCATGTTCATGAGCACATTCATAAAAATAAATTGTTCGAACCATATGAATGTAGATTTTGTGGTAGAAGATTTTCAAAGGCAGCACTTCGAATTGCACATGAGAGAGACCACATGGGAGAGAGCCACCATGTGTGTGCAGTATGCGGCTCTTCATTCACCAGGAAGTACAGTCTACGTCTCCATATGAAGCGACGCCACCTGGTGGGACCATGGTTGTGCAGACATTGTGGAAAGGTAGCTCAAACACACAAAGATCTGTATGAACATCTCCAGTCACATGACCTGCCAATGCCGGAGAGAGACTCTCTCAAATATCTGCCTGATGCACCTGGAGGTGCTGGAGATGAGGATTTGCTCGATGACGGAGACGAAGATATGGAGCTGAACGAGAATGACTCGGAGGTCATGTCGGACGTAAATGACAACGAAACTTTAGAAGGACAAGAATCCCCTATTGACAATCTACAGCGATACGAAGAGCCATCTCCTAGGGGAGGGGATGACAGTGAACCGAAAGAGATGTGCACCATCTGTGGGCGGGACTTTCCTAAGAGTCACATGCCTCACCACATGAAGCACCACGAAGGCCAGAAGCCGTACACGTGTCCAATCTGTGGTAAAAAATTTGGCTACAAAAATAACATGAAGTCACATATCAAACTGCACGCTGGGATTAAGCCATACCAGTGTAGCTTATGCAAGGCCAGATTTACTCGTGGATCAACACTGCGCCGCCATGCCAAACGTCATGGAATCTCGGCTGAGAGCTTCTGGGAGTTCTTCGTGAAAAATGGTGGAGTGCAGCAACAGCAAGCAGCAGTAGCGGCAAGTGACAGCAGTAAAGAGACTGCTGTCAAGCCCGATTCTGGATATGGTCGCCAGCCTCAATCGTCACCAGAGGAAGCGAGTGCCAAGAGCGATGTGCCGTCTTTTATGGATTCAACGTACAATAGCTTGTTTGGTACACCTACCTCGGTCGCTATGTCAAATGCTTTACTTATGAGCTATCACAATCACAGAGCCGCTGTGGCAGCCGCCACTTTCCCCTCCATTTTTAATACCTCGGTACCACCTTCTACCTCAGTGGAGTCCTCTGATGGGATGGGACCACTCGGCCCTAATCAGGTGCCACAGACCTTTGCACTAAACCTATCAGTTCAGAGATCGACAAAAGATGATGGAGCATACGGACAGGACAATGACCTGGATACTAGTCCTCAGAACCACGTAGAAAGACTCTCCCCTACCTCAGTCAGCCGGTCAAGGTCAAGGTCACTAAGTGGGTCAGACATACTGAGGCCCACCATTACATCTGCTCCAAGTATCAGTATGAACTGTAATGATGTCGGGATACAGGTGAAGAATTGCTGCAACAGTGTCATAGAACCTAGCTGCTTTGACGACAGAAGTCCAAGTGTTCATTCCGACAACAGTGGCTCCATCTATCAGCAAAAGACCAGCTCAATTTTGGACATTTCGACAGAAAGCATTTCGACTCTCTTGGCAACAGGACGACTTTTCAAGTGTGACCACTGTGAGTGCTATTTCTCTGAGTATGCTATGTATCGCATTCATGCCAAGCTTCATGTGCGTGGCCAAGATGAACCGTTCATTTGTCCAGTTTGTAATGAAAATTGCCACGACAAAACATATTTTTCAATGCACATAGCGGAGCATTTAAGATGATTTCATTGTAAGTTAGCACTTTATAAACATTTTTGTTGACGCCAATGCGGGTATTGCTATAATGCGGGTAAAACGGTCACAAGACTCTTCTTTTTTTTTTAACGACGATTTATTTTGATTTTTTCATAGTGTGTTGTCTAGTTGTACAATAGACTTGTAAACAACATTACCTCATTTGTAGACACAAGGAGAAGGGAGATAATCCAGAGGATGTTCAAGTCCGACTGGAGTGATATTTAAAAGACATGTCGTTTAAATGACAAAAATACCTCAATTGTTCTTTACGAAATAGTTAGCGAGTTGTTTGTGTGTGTATTATACCTATTAGGATTATATAAGATATCTATATATATATATACTTATGTTGTACCCTGTAAAACTTTTTTTATCATTTATGTTAATATTTTTTTGTCATAATTAGAATGTCATTGTTGTAGATAGATTGCCCCCCTTCATACCTCAACTTAATTTGATTAAATTCGTATCTACAAATTATTAGTCGTCAAAAAAAATATTACGTGTATAAAATTTACTGAATGCAATTTATCGCAAGTTTAGTGTTGATTGTAAATGTTGATATATGATAATACTATATCAGATACTGTGTTTCATCAGGGATATTTTTAGAAATGAATTTTTTTTTTTTTTTGTCTTTTGAACCATAAGTTAGATTGACCTTTGAACTATGGTTCGTTCAGAAATGTGAAGGCAGCTTATAAGAATCTACATTTATTAATCGCTCAACCCTATCAACCCATTTGGACCTGTTAGGTTATTTAAACAACAATGGGTTTATCTATTCTCTTAAGATGGAGAAATTAGTTTATAGGCTTTTTTCATTTCATTCATAATTTTTATCTCTTTGTAGTTTTGGCTATTGATATGAAATTTACAAGCGTATTCTGTGCCACAGCATGTATCGTGGAACTGTCTCTTTGAGGCCACTTCAATGGCTGTCTGACATTTTAACTGGTTAGGGAAATGATCCGCTCATTGATGAGGCTACAGTTGCTGTTGCCCTGTTGGTTAACGTCCCACTCAAGAATCTTTCACTTATATGAAGATGTCAGCTTGTGCCAATGATGTGCTGCAAAAACTTTGGCATATGCTTGGCACTTTTGGTCATTGAGCAATGAGGGTTGTTTAACATGCCGACACCTGCAGGGACCCTTACTATCTCAACCAAAGGTGAAGAAAAGCCAGCTACTTTTTCCAAGCGGGTTCAAAAATTTCTCTTTCTTTTTTCCTTTGTTAGAAGGATTTTTGTCTTCTGGAACTCCATGACTGGAACTTTGTTGTTTTTTTTTATCAGGAATTTTTGAAAGAATTTTTGTGGATTTTTATTGTTGGGCCAATTTTTTTTTTCATGAATTTATTTTTGGTTTGTATGATGAACTTGAAGTGCTATGATAGTGTATTATACACAAGAGTTCCTTTGTCAGTAATTCAGTCAGTTTTTTTTTAGCTTGTTCACCCCTAAAGACATATTTGGATTCACCATAATCATTTATTTGTGGGAGAGTCCATTGGTTTTTCGGGGGTTAATGGGTTAATATTGTTACCAATCACTTTATCTTTTTTTCAAGATTTTGGAATAACGAAAATATGAAATCTGAAATTTATTCACCTCTGTTTAATCATCAAAATATTGTATTGTAAATTCACTACTTTTTATGTTTACATCAACGTATTGTATCACATATATAATATAGATATACATACATATATATACACCAAATGTCCTATATATCATATTTATATAGATTTGTCTTGCAAATGTTGGAAATGGAATACCTCGTTAGGATGGATTGATTTGTAAAATTACGGGTCTTTGTTTTTGAAAATAATGTTTACCTCTGTGTCTGTGACCTTTGACCTGGGATGTTGTCCACTTGAGACCATGCCATATGTGTGTTTGTTTTTGTGTGCGTTCACTGTCTAGGGATTTCATTGTTTGTCACAGAAAGAAACGCAGTGTTTGTAAGCAAATGTTTATTCAGTTTTAACATGCTAAGTAATGATAATTATATATTCTTAAAGGAGGGGGGGGGGTTGTAATAAGTAAAAAAAAAAACATTTTAATTTACTCTTATTAATCTTATTGATGTAATAAAGTTAAAAAATATCCATTAAATTGAAGCAATCTTAGAGGAAGGGATTAGTATTTGAACACAAACATATTCCACATTTGTAAAAATTGAAATCTTCAATGTCAAATATTTTTAATTTTCACATACCTAAATGCATATTGCTGCAAATTTTCACTACAAGCAAAGCTACAAAAATTCTTATCCTTAAGTTCCATCTGTTTATTCTTAAGAAATCCAAATTGAATTCACCATACTCAGTTACGTGTATTAATATTTCCATTGATCCTACTTGTATTTGTGTAAAGGGAAGAAGAAAATTGTGATTAAAGGGAAATAAGTCCTATTTACTGTAAGTTTTCCATTATCTTGTTTAGAATACTGGTAAAAGTATATTATAGCTTACAAACTTTTGGGGGAATTTGACAATAAAAAAAGACACAACTTTTCTATTCCACCTGATTGCATATTTTGATATCTATTGCTAGTATCTGCACATATGGACGGATGACATGGTCTCAAGTGCTTCGTCCTCTCCTTCCTATGATTCATACAGTAGATTATTCTTTCTTTGAATTGGACTAGTCTATTATGTTGAACAGGGATGATGGGTATTAACACACTAATTTTTTTTTTGTCTTATGAAAAATTCTGTTACTATATTTTGGACCTCAATAGATATATATTAGACTTGCATATATTTACATATAATTTGCATGTTGATTATATTTTTTTTTTTCTATATTGGCACTTACCCGGAGCTGTTGCTTTTTTTTAAATCAGAAGTCGCCAAGAATTACCTCTATTTATACGTCGCCCTGTCTGTGAAATCATGTGAACTTAAAAACCGTCAAACAAGAAATCCAGACCAATCAGTAGTCATAATTATTGTTTGCACTTTAGCCTGTGAAATTGTTTTTTCACGGGATTATCTCCCCTTTTCCCAGATGCTCTAAAATACCTCTATGTACTTACTGCCCCTTTTTAAGCATGTTTCAGGGAATTGGTCTGGATTTATGTCACATGCTTTTTTTTTTGTTCACTCATCATCTCATTCGCTCTGCCAAACTTGTGTCTAATCTTCAAAATAGCTGTTTTAGTTTAAAAGGTTTATTTTCTAGTATGGTTCTTCATATCAGATGGTAACATATGAATTACATCCAGTT
>JACSZP010000302.1:967-14289 GCA_016161895.1 Pinna nobilis
ATCAGAAACACATTAAAGAATTGAAAGGATTACACTCCAAAAATGGAAGATAACTGCAGATGTTAAAATATTTATCATCCTTATAATGCAAATGAAGTAAGAGAGAGAGAGAGAGAGAGAGAGAGAGAGAGAGAGAGAGAGATTATCTACACACAAAGTTTACTTAGTTCATTTGTAAAGTAATCGTTTTATGTAATGTGGATTATTTCACTGCAAAACAGATTTTGTATTTTAATCTACAGGGCATTTAGTAATAGTATAAATATATATATATATACATACACATGCAACATCTACTGATCAAAATAACATACAAGTCGAAAAGGATGCCAAAGATGAACATGCTCTGATAAATAAGGGATTGTAATTTACTACATCAAACAAATTTAATACTCATGCAGTGAAAAAAAATTTGGCACAAATACTGTTTTGCTCTCTAACTAATTTCCAAGTATTTGTGGATACATGAAATTGCAATAGTTTGTCAATGAGAGATTTTTAAATCAATATTCTTTTTTGATAGACAAAACAAACGTTCAATTTTGCCTGATCCACATGCACTAGTAAATGTTTCATTGAACAATCCCAAGATACTTGAATTTGCCATGAAGTTTTTATTCAAATTTACAATACCTGAATTCGCATTGAAGCTTTCACCTGAATATTCATCAATATTTTTTTGTATCTCACAAAAATGAAATTAACTATGCATCATTCAAAACCAAAAATAATCTGAATGAATTCTTAAGCAACATCACATCACAGATGTGGCTGCGAGTAGAACCATGTTCATCCTGGTAGGGGTATGTTAGAGTAGACTAGCGGTGGTTATATAGATATATCCCAACACCAGGCAATATTAATATCTGACCATACACCAGTGGGTAGCTGAAGGCAGTACTACCTTTTGGAGCCTCTAACTCAGGTATATCGATGTCAGAGTCATCATTCTGAGCGTTTGTGTACCCAGCCTCCTCAGGGTCATCAGTATTTGTAATATCAATGATAGGCGGTTCCTGTCTTTGGTGAGATAAAGAACCTGCAGAGGCACTGTGTTGTACACCCCAGTGCCCTGGCTGATTTTTTGCGTTCTTTTTCTTCTTTCCTTTCCGATTTTCTTCACCTGAACCAAATTACAATGCAAACTCATGCAAGCTACATATATACAGAACAAAGCTTAGGAATAACAACAGAAGGTTGGGGTTAGCACATCACCAATATTGACCATCAATTGCGGGATACATAGGTGTTGCGGGTTTATACATTGTAAGGGTTAAAAATATTGAATAGTCCCTTATCTTGAAATTATAGAAGCAGTAGAACTAATAGTGTAATCCCAACGCATCAAATCCAATGCATAAAAGTCCATATACAAATGTACCTAAGACATTTTGATTCATAAATCTATGATACAGGTTAACCAGGATGATTATTGATCAATTACAAATACAAATAGCTCTCAAATTCTCATAGCAACAGCAAATATTAGAAATACTTCTATGTAATTATAAACCAAGGGCAGACAACTTTGTCAAAACTGAAAAAGATCAAGTATGACCTAACCCTGATCATTTTGTTATAAGGAAACAATTCCTCAAAGCCCCCAGATTTTGGTGGCATTTGTCAAAGAAAATATTCACGTAAATACGTCTGAATAACGTGTTATATATGCAGCACAGACATAGGGGTATACCAATATATCAAACACATAAATACACATAGTTGACAAATTAAATACTATTTCTTTTATTTTCAAGTACTGATTCTTTCTATGTCCTCATCATGGTCATTGTCATCAACAATTAGTCACCACTTCAGGATAGTTTTATTCAACAGATAGATTTACATGTACAAGCAATTCTTATTTCAATGCAATAAAGATTCTTTTTAATCAATTATGACTAGCGGATTTAGGTAACTTTGAATCTCTAATTGAATATGAAACTGAAATATTTATTAGAATACAAGTATCTTGAGATACTAGTAAGCTGTCCAATTGCAGTTCCTTTGAATATTGATTAACTAATATTTGTACGCTAATACACAATTATTTGTACCTGTATATGAACAAGTAAGGAATATCACTTACAAGTGCTTTTAAAACTGCCAGGCTTGATACAAATTTCAATCTTTTGCTTGAGTAAGGATAATTGTGTTACAAATATATTTAATTTTCCTTTTCAGGGGAAAGAAGGAAATATTGTTTAATGATCATTATTTCAGCCATGGCCTATGATAATATTTCAGTATTTGTTTGAAACAGAAACTCTGACACAAGTTTTTCTGTGACAGTTTGGTTAAGGTAGCTAACCATACGCAAGACAGACATTTTACTTTTACACAGCTCATCCAGCATGATAAACATGTATGTGTAAGAGCCAAATGAAAATCGGAAGTACTGGTTATATTGTGGCATCCTTTACTACAGAAATTATGACACAGATATATGTGGACATGTAAAAGATATTTCAGTTATCACATATTGAGTAATCAAAGATTACCAGGCTAATTTCAATGACGTTTTTCTTATATTGATGGAGAAAAAGGTAGCGTGTCCTTTCAAGCAGAAAATGTGGTTCAGAGGCTGCATCTGATACTAAATGTCATCTTCAAGTAAAAGCATCTCTACATCTCCTTAAATCTGTTGTATACATGTATTCATTCAAAGAGTTCAAATCAATGTATACTGCAGTACATACAACTGGACTTATGATTAAATGAATATAATTACCTTGATTCACAACAGGGATTTCTGGGATATTATCACTGTCACCATCGCTGACGCTGTCCGTTGTCACATCTAACACAGTGTAGGATCCACCTGATCTCTGGATCCCCGGGGAATTATCAACCATCTCATCGTCTGGGTTTATCCCCGCTGGACCTATATACTCTGAAATACAGGATAATACATATGTCTACAAATTATATTAGAGACAATAATATTACGTTAGTAAAATACATGTACATGTAGCTCTAAAACTTATAAAAAGATTGCATTATTAAATAAGTGTAACATGACGCAAGATGTAGATTTGTATTCTTAAATTAAGCTGATTATAGTTTTATCAAATCTTCGATTAAGGGGTAAAAAAGAGATATTCTGTAAACTTAAGACAAATTAACATTCACATGCGTCACATTTTGGCCAATATGTGCGATAGATCAGTTTGGGATCTTATTTTGAACTTGCGACCATTGAGCAGTGAGGGATCTTATTTTGACCCACGCTTAGCAATTTGGGCCATTGAGCAATGAGAGCTCTTATTTTGACCTGCGCTGAGCATTTTAGGCCATTGAGTAGTGAGAGGTCTTATTTTGACCCATGCTAAGCACTTATGGCCATTGAGCAGTGAGAGCTCTTATTTTGACCCACGCTAAGCACTTATGGCCATTGAGCAGTGAGAGCTCTTATTTTGACCTGCGCTGAGCACTTTGGGCCATTCAGCAGTGAGAGCTCTTATTTAGACCCACGCTAAGCACTTTGGGCCATTCAGCAGTGAGAGCTCTAATTATTTTGACCCATGCTAAGCAGTTTGGACCATTGAGCAGTGAGGGTTCTTTTTTTGACCTACGCTAAGCACTTCGGGCAATTGAGCAGCCAGGGATCTTATTTTAGCCTGAGTTGAACACTTATGGCCATTGAGCCTTGAGGGTTCTTAGTTTAGCCTAAGTTGAGCACTTAGAGCCATTGAGCAATGAGGGCTCTTATTTTGACCTAAGCTAAGCATTTATGACCATTGAAGAGTGCGGGTCTCTTATATTGGTTTCCATCTCATCCATAGAAAAAAAACAATTCTGTAGTCTCAAACATTGTAGTTCAGATGCGAGTACTTGGTCTGCACACTCAGCTCTTCCTCACATTAATAAATTATCAGGGCCTGGCACCTTAAAACTTAAGAGTTTGCTTAAATCTGAGAACTTACTCCACTCTTATTGATACTGAATTCTGCTTGGTTGAGAAGCTGGAATTGAGAAACTTCTCAGACTTCAGTAAACTCTTAAGTTTTATGGTGCCCACTCCAGTTCAAAACCATTGACAAGTGTTGTGGTAGAAGTGAAGCCATTCACATATGTTTTTTTTTAGCAAAGTCCAAAAAGCATGCAATGTTTTAATATATCTTTATGGTAGCAGTAGCACAAACCATTAAAGGCATGACTGTAAGTGCAACTGCACTTCATCTGATGCAGTGCGGAAAGGTGACAAGTGATGCTAGATGCCTGATTATAAGGCTAGCTAAAAAGCTAGTGTTTGTGTCAAAGCCTGGCCAACTATAGCAACACAGATTTAGTGATTAATCTGAGCTAAGAGGCTCTAATTATGAAATTTTAATTAGAGTAAGCCATGTTCTAAGTCAGATTTAGATGGTTTAGTGCGATACTGTTTCAGAACAACTTAATCATAGTTACTCAATTTTGAATGTTTAAGTGTATAAGTTAGTGACCACACTGGAAAAGTCATGCTGGTACCACTTACGGTAACTGTTGTGGTACATGTATTTCCTGACTGCAGGAGAAAACAAATATACATGTATGTCGTTTTATATATATAGAGATGACTTCCATTGTGTGAATGCAGATAAAGATTATCCCCTATCCAATTTGTCTAATAAGAAAGTTCACTAGACATGATTTAATCATGAAGAAATAAGACGTGGTTTTGAAACACAGATGCCCATGTACAGAAGCTCAAGACCACAAGGTAAAGAAGATTGGTCTTGTTAGGATACATACACATATGAAATATGAAAGCCTTATCATGTACCATTCAAAAGTCATGATCAAAGTTTAATTTTTCTGGATAAGCAGACAGACAGACAGATGGACAGACAGAGCAAACCATTTGTTCCTTCATCTAAATTTCAGAGGCATAATAGAATATGAAACATAACAATATTAAAAATACTGTTACTATCTGTCATTTTGGAACTAAAATATACTATCTTTATCTGCTACTTGTATTTTAATTCTCATGTTATCTATAAAATCCATCACCAAATTTAAGAAATCCTGATCAGAAGATAAGGAGTTATGTCCCTTTCCATAGAATTACTGGCAATCACCATTTGAAAAAAAAAAACCATTTTGAGTTGTCTCCCTTCTCCCATGCAAGAAAATGAACAAGACAGAGATTTGTTTAATTAAAACCTTATGAAAGCTCTTAAACAAATTAATTTGATTGAACACATCTAAACTTTCTTAAGCCAATTACCACCTAAAGGGAGGACATTCTAATGTCAAGAAAATAAAAGTAAACCTATACCCAGCCAATGTTTATCATTCCTTCTAGTAATCTATTCCTAGTATCTATACGGCATCAATAATCATATGACGATTTGGTCTTATTCCTTCCTTGATACCTGTATATAAAACTCATCAAATCATATTCTTCTTTGTTCTTTTTACAATGATGTCATGAGGAAAATTCACAGTATGACTGAGGTTAATAGTCCAGCAATGGAAATAAACATGAACTATACATTACCAGTGCACTTGTTTTCCATTGGGTTCATATAAACACTTTAACTCTTGTAGGCTATATGTATGTCATTGTCTAAAGTATATGTACATCTGATTGAAATTTCTTTTACATGCATTCCCTATAACTCTGGTATAACTATGTTTAAATCACTACATGTAATAACAATTTCCTGAGTTATTGATTTACCAACATCTGGCAGAATCATCAGTATAAGGGAATTCTGCTGTCAGGTATTTGTAATCTAATTAAAATCTTTCTTGTGTTCCTGAATTACATGAGATATTAACGTCTAATGAGATAGAATTCAGAGAGTAAATCCTTCAACAGAGATGTCAATTAAAAAAGATAGCATATTCTGATTCACTGAGGATCTAGAGTTAAGAAAATTCTCAGACTTACGTAAATTCTGAAGAATTGTGGCACCGAGCCCAGAGTTGATAAAGTTTGGGGTATTATTCTCCTGTTATGGGGTCCAAGCTAGTAAATACGATTCTTAGTATGCTTATAGACATCAGCAAGATCACCTCTATAGGGTTTTTTGTAGCATTGATATAAACGTTATTTAATGTATCCACTTAAGCAGAAAATGCAAGTCATGTGCTGCATCTGAAATTGATTCCATCGTTACACATACAGTGGAACCTCGCTATTAAGATAACCTGAGTGACTGGCTAAAATTGGTCTGATTAGTGAGGTGGTCTCCTAAGTGAGGTTGAAATAACCTAAAATAATGATAAACAGACTGAATTCTGATGGTCTTAATAGAGAAGTGGTCTCCTAAGTGAGGTGGTCTTAAGGCGAGGTTCCACTGTATTTTTAAACTTCTTATCATTAGTTTCGGGGCCAACAAAGGGATACTAAGAATCAGGATAAACTCCCTCTCACTTTGTGACATGATCCAAACTGTTCTGCCATGCATAATGATTGATCATCATACATTTCTTACAAGTATGTTTACAAATCTTACAGAATTAAATGTTACGGGTAGCACTTGGAGGTTAATGAGGTTTAGGTTCACTTACCAGGAATCTGTTACAAGCAACATGCATGGTACTGAATATATGATAAAGACAACTGTGTTAATCAGAGATTATACAGTCTAACCTGTTGTAAGAGACCCTCCAAGGGAAGGAACAAAAATGGTCACATGTGACAGGTGTTCTCTTAATTCAGGTAATATATATATCACTTTAGGAACCAAACAGTCACATAAGACAGGTAGTCCTTTAATTCAGTGGGTCACTAAGGCAGGTTGGACTGTAATACATGGTTAAAAAATCAAGCACCAAATGTTATGGTAATCCAAGTTCACCATTTCAGAACCCCTTCTGAATTAAGTCCCAAACTAACAATTTAAGGGTGCCAAAGGTAACTGTAAATGTTAAGGTATATCTGTATGACTTGGGAGGGACAGAGAGATTTGACTTGATAGTGATATATCATCTGATCGAGAAAAAAAATCCTACATGTATAGTTAGACAACTGAAGTTACTGGACCAAAAATTTAAAATTGAGTTTGTCTTGATTTCCTTGAGAATAAAGGAAAAAATTCTAATTATGTTTTATGTAAAGCTTCAGTACACATTTACTTACACTATATTAAATGATACAATTTTTTTAGAATGTCACAGGAATTTTTATTGCAAGTTCATGTCAATTTGCATTATATATGCTGAAACATGTATTAGCTTGTCATAATCATTTTTGCAATATTGCCATTTAAACATCATAATTTTGTCTTATCTATGAGCTTTTAGTCTTATCATTGAGAGTATGTGATATAACATCAAAATTACATTATATGATTATTGGCAAGAATAATATAAAATCTTCAATGGCAGACATGTCAACCTTGAACATTTTCTATGAGGGAGATTTTTCAATTTTATGGCAGAAACAAAATCTATAGGAAAATTGAAGTTTTTCATAAGTAAGAGATGTATTATTTTATGAGAAATTATCAAAAAATTTTGCATTGAAAAAATAGGGAATCTCCCTATTCATGGGAGAAACTTGGCAAGTGTGCAATGGAAATTACATAAAATGGGCTTAAACTATGGCAAATAATCACCTTCTTTTTTGTAAAGTAAGTTCATATATTTATTAAAAAATAGAAAAAATACACAGTAGAAGTGGCGTGTGCGTCTGGCATTATATTTGAAAATACCCAGTAGATGCTACATATGCGTTTGGTACTATAACAGGTAAAGAAGCACGTACAGCCCACCTGTGTACATTAACAAAGCACTATCATCCCAAAGTAAATGTTGTCATGGAATTATTCTTATTGCAGAACCAATGTCTAAAAATTCAGGTATCAATTTACAGTGGAAAAAAAACGTGAATGTTTCAGGTATTAGTTACTACATCTCCTAAGGAATGAAGAAAAAAAATCAATATTTAAGACTGTGCAATGACCCAAACAACACTGAATATCCTTACTAATGATACAGAAATCCATATAGAAGGAATAGCAATGTATACCCACATTTCAAAACTGGATTTTTGTTGTTGTATTGCTTTTCAATGTCCCACCTAGGAATCTCTCACTTATACAGAGATGTCAGTGAATGACATTGAACGGTTTCAAATTTTGTCCTATGCTTGGCACTTCAGGCTACCAGTAATCTTTAACGTGACAACATCTACTGTGGCACGGGATCTTGGTTTTCATGGTCTCATCAAAGTGATAGGCAAAAGCCAGCTAAAACTGCTGAGGTGCAAACCAACAGCCTCAAATTCACAATTTGAAGACAAGCACAACACTGTCAAGCTAAAATGGTTCTAAAAACTAGGGTTTTTAACAAAAATTGTTTCCCATCATTAATTAATTATCAAAAGTAAGGCAAAAATATAGATATATGAATATATATGATGCAGATAAACCTGGACTAGTCTACTTGGTATTATCAACTTAACTGTGAAGGATTTTTATGAATTTCAATTTTGTTAAGACAGATTTGCACAAATTTTTACTTCTTTTAAGACAGATTATTTTGAATCAGTACAATATCCTGAGAGAGATTTAAATATTATCCACAATATTTGAGAATTTTTGTATGAATTCTATAGTTTTGAGATAATTTACTGTTTATATTATTCTCTGCCATTGGTTTACTGATTACTAAGTAGGGACACACTCAGACAATTAGGGCAGTGATGCTGTAAAATGTATAGGAATTTGTACATATATCAATATTACAACAAATCTCAAATCATTTTATTAATAGCATTTTAAATTATGTAAGCATAGCATGAAATGGAAAGGGTATTTGTAAATAAAGCAATTACATTTGGCACACCATAATGCTGTTTATCAGGATGATGTAGGTTTGAACTTGTACTGTTTCTCCTGAAAACTTCAATATCAACCTGTGCTTTGTCGGAATACGCTGCAACCT
This sequence comes from Pinna nobilis, assembly GCA_016161895.1. Taxonomy (NCBI): domain Eukaryota; kingdom Metazoa; phylum Mollusca; class Bivalvia; order Pterioida; family Pinnidae; genus Pinna; species Pinna nobilis. The sequence goes on from JACSZP010000302.1 coordinate 9,851, forward strand.
ACTCTGCATCAAATTCACCAGTAACCCATATTGCATTAAAATCACCAGCAACCTGTGCTGCATCAGATTCAACAGAAACCTGTGCTGCAGATGTATAAACAGCAACCTGTGCTGCATCAGAATAAACAGCTATCTGTGTTGCAGGAGTGTACACAGCAACCTGTGTTACATAAGAATAAATTGCAACCTGTGCTACAACGGTATAAACATCAACCTGTGCTGCAACAATATAAACAACAACCACTGCTGCAGCAGTATCAATGGCAACCAGTGTTGCATCAGATTCAATACAAACTTGTGCTGCATCAGATTTAACAGTACAGGCAACAGTAAGAATAATTACAAAGAAAATAACTCACTCTTGGACAAAAGTATATCACTGTGTCTTTAAACATCAATTCTAACAAAGTTGTCACATTAAGAATCCCCATCCCCCTTTTTTTATCCATTTTCTCAACCAGAATTTTGATCTCTAACCATATCAAGCACAGATTGTCAATATAGAAGTGTTCACAGAAACAGTCACAATGTTCTGTAAGTTATGTCACGGTAAAATCTGGCAAGCTAAAACTTCATGGCTTGACTTACCATGCTCATGCTTATCTTGTAATTTCTTTTTGGACTTGGATTTTGAAGCTATGATAGTTGAAATAAAGTTCATTTCAAGTATTACACAAGGAAAGAATGCAAGAGAGAGATAACACACAACAGTATCAAAAAAAAGAAAAACATCTGCAAAGTGTCTCCTGTACAATTTAATCAGATAGTTCACAAACTGCCTCAAGTATTCTTATTGATATTTTTTCATCCAATAAAAAGTCTATCCATGAAACCAATCAAGGATTTATGAAAGCTGTTTTTACCACCAGTAAATGGCAATTTTACTTCCTTTCCTTAAAGTATACTATTGCTTATACGTGTATGGCAATGAGCTTGCAGCCTTTCGTTCTTACTATTCAGTTTTACAGTAAAAAGGTAATATAATTGAACAGAAGCATAAGGTTGAACCTTTTACCTCCTGGACCAATCTAGGAAAACAGCAAAGCGAAATTTTGAACCAAAATACTGTAATGAAAATTGGAATCTTTTCAGTCTTCAGAAAAGTGAAACAAACATTTCCTAAACCTTAAAAGTTTCTTGGACAAAATAATCTGTATTGACATCTCTCATGTAATTTCCTTTCCTCTTAGAAAGTGTATTTTGGGCAGATACAGTGGCCCTGAGTGTCAATTCAAGACCACATAGTACAAATACAGTGGAGTTGGTCTAAAACGAAGTCAGAGGGGATAGACTTTTGAATTTGTTATAGGCATACTTCGTTTTAAGCATCAGAATTTACTACATAAATAAATAAATAGCAATTCTTTCCAGGGATTTTATATCTTTTCTTTATAGCACTGAATTTGTTTTAAGTCAATTCGTTATAGACCGACTCTATACTGTAGTTAAAAATATTCCAAAAAGATTCAATTATACTAGAACAGTATACTCAAACTACAATAACCTGGGATTTGTTCCTCAATTCTTGTCTCCTTCATTTGGTAGTTAGGAACTGTTAGGACATCTGATCCTTAAGGAATTGAACAATATAGGTCTGTCAGATTATTTCCTGCAGATTTTGCTTTTTATCTGAATATTCATTTTCTAAACATTCTAAAATGTAGAGCCTAAAGTTTTTACCTATAAATTTGATTTTCTTTTAATCAGTTCAATAAGGTACTCTAGGCTAACATAAATGTACAGGAGACACCAGCACAAGCTAAAGAAACAGCAGTAACGTAAACAGAAGAATAAATACTGCAATGAGCAAATGCACAAGATATCATCAAAGTAGCTGTAGAACTATTAAACAGAAAATAATACAGCCGATCAGAACTTGCAGCATATTTGATGCTGCTTAATTATTGATGTGATAAACATAACTGTTAGCTCTTTTCTCAGTGACCTTGTAACAAATTTTTGTGCTTGACCACAGATTTTACAACAGATACATGAATAAATTTGTGAATCAAGAAGAAAATAATAGAAAAATGGTGCAACTAAAGACAATTTTCACACTTCATAATTTCATTAAGACCTTACCAAAATTTGTAGGAGTAGATGGCTTCGAATTTTTCCCCATAAGGGGTTGAGTTTCAATCCTCTGTTTACGTCCAGAGTTTGGTCGGCTGTCTACATTGGGTTGTAGTATCATGGGCTGCTGTCGTTTCTTTCTGCTTTGTTCATCAATTTTTCTTCTCTGTGTATAAGAGAAAGCTTGTAAGTACTACATTAACTACTATTAGAAATTACTATATATAACATTTTATTTTTTCATTAAAAAACACCTCCATGATTATTGTACTGGAAGGGGTCACAGTGGCCTGGGGTCCGGGGTTTGAACCCAAGTCACGGTATACAGTGGGCCATCCCTGTCTTTCAGATGAGACAGTATAAATGGAGTTCCTGGGTCACATGAGATGTGGCATTTTAAAGAACCCTCCCTACTCTATGGCCATAAGTGCCCAGCATAGGCAAAATTTGTCACCCTTCACTAGCATGTGGTGATGTCTCCATATAAGTGATATGTTCTTGAGTGGGACGTTAAACAACAACAAAACAAAGTTGGGAAACATTTAGAGTGGCTTCCTTTTGTTTAACATCTCACTCAATAATCTTCACCAAATGCTTAGTACATGGACAATGGGCAAAGAGACTAACAGCTACTGTGAAAAGGGGCCTTGGGTTTTACTCTCACATAAGAGCTTCCATAATCTTAAAACTTCATGTAAGGTGCAAATTTAGTCATAGTCAGCCAGTCAAGTACTTGTAAGGTTTACAATGAGTTGGTCAATGTTATGCCACTGCCAGTCTAGGTGACAATTAGACAAGCAGTATGTCAGTCAAATAGCAATATGAGAATGTGCATTCATGAAAACTTTCCTTAAACTTTCAAAATCTCATTATAAACTTTTCTCATGTACAAGACAGGTAAGAACTGTAAAAGCTTACAACTTAAACTTCAAAATAACTTATATGAGTACACTTGCTAAATGTGAAACTAATCTTGTATTTATCTGGACCCAGTTAGCCAGTCATGGGTTCAAGTCCAGCTGCCGTGTTATCAGTTTCTTGCCCTTCAGACAGGACAGTAAAACCCTGAGATCTTGTGTCATAGATTGACTTGGCACATTAAAGATCACCCTCCACATCAGATGAAGTACTTAGTTTGAGTCAAACTATAAAAATTCAGCAGTAGTCGTAACTACAGAACTGGCATAATGATGAAAGTGATGTAAAACAAACGATGACTCAACAATCCCTTTGTCGGGTTTGTCTGAGACAGTTTCATTTAGAGGTAGAACAAGTGATTTTCCACCAAATCTTGTCCAATATGAACTGTATTCAAATATATACATGTTTATAAAAACAAAAATTTCAAATAATTTCATGTACAATTTCTGGACAAGTGATTTTGAATTTGAACAAGAATATTTCAAGATCACTTGTCTGGCAGTTTGTTCGCCCCTGCAAACACAAAAACTAAGATCCCCCAAATCAAACCTCTTACCTCATTCTGGAGCTTTGACTGTGTAAGATTGATGCCATCATCTTGAATGCTGAAATGTAGAATTTAAATTTGAAAATCTAACATAAAACTGTAGGCAAGTCAAATGAGAAGTTTAAATATTGTCTTCATCGAGGATAAACATTTGGGATAGGGGGTCACTCTGAGTAATGTCATTTGACCCTGAGGATGAGATATTCCTTTTCTGTCAGTGTTGACTCCTGATGGAGATTTTTCTCTCATTAGATGCTGCACATATATGTGTCCTGAATATTTCAAATTAAAAGACTGAGGATGAGATAAAATGATGGTAGATAAGCAAGTGAAAAACCCAGCTAGTGAGCAAAACAAGATCCTTTTGTACAGGCATATTTTTTTCTAAAACTAGAACTGAAACCAATTGTCATACTTTGAAATACCTAAATCAATTTTAAAAATATCTGCAATTTGATTGACAGACAGGTAAGAAGGAAACCATAAGTCCCCTCCTGCTTTGTTGGGAAGGGACTTATGATTGAGACAAATTAAAGAAAAGCAATCTAGAAGCAGTCTAAGAAAATATAAAGATAAAATATTGAAAAAATTGATAAAAATGTTCCATAGAAAGATAATCACATCCATATAAAATGGCAAGGATGTCCATCCCTTGCAGCCAAGACTTGAACATCTAAGATTCAATGATGAGTGTAGTCACAAACACTCACATTTGAATAACCTAACCTACTAAAGATGTTGAAGACTTCATAGAAATAACTAGGAATAATTCAATATGTCTGTAATACACAAGCAATACCCAACTTGGTGGGCATGCTCCTACTATGTTTGATTAGTTGGTTGCTGCTTGTTGTTTTGTTGTTGTTTAACGTCCCATTCAAGAATATTTCACTCATAT
>JACSZP010000303.1:1602-12297 GCA_016161895.1 Pinna nobilis
TCCGTCCGTCTGTCTGTCTGTCCGTCCGTCCATCTATCTTTCTATCTATCTATCTATCTATCTATCTATCTATCTATCTATCTATCTGTCTGTCTGTCTGTCTGCCTATCCGTCCGTCCGTCTGTCCGTCCGTCCATCTATCTTTCTTTCTATGTATGTATGTATGTATGTATGTATGTATGTATGTATGTATGTATCTATCTATCTATCTATCTATCTATATATCTATCTATCTATCTATCTGTCTGTCTGTTAATTTATATCAAAATCTGTTAATCTCGTCGTCCCTCATTCCGATCATAGCATCTCTTTACAATCTACTCAATTAATTCTAATGATAAAACAAGTGACATTTATAAATCTTTAAAATGCTCCCTTTAACTTTAGTTACTTTATTTAGTTGTAGTTGCGTGACTGGTTATATAAAATTGATAAATTGAAATAAGGATCATATCAAAGGAGAAACATAAAATTTATAGAGAATGCTCTAATAATTGTAAAAGCATCAACAAAAATATCAAAATAGAATATGACGGGGATTAAGTGTATATGATAGAAGCATTACTTTTAAACGTAGCTGCAGATAATAGTCTTTGTGACATGTGAAGTGCCATGGCTTAATTGATGATTCTAGCCTAATGTAGAAAAAATGATGTAAATATTACTTTAACACCTTCAGGAACCAGTGAGGATATAAATCTAAAATGTGTCTTATTTATCTAAAAGCATATTTCCTCTTGAGGGTCGGTCTACAATCCGATATCTGTCTGCAAGAAATATGCAGCTCATATTTCATTCACATCACTGTATTCTTTATACATGTACATGTACATTTTTGAGTGTACTAATTTGTTTTAGCCATGACATAGTTTGTCGCTCTACTTTTGAATACCACGTTGGTATTCAGTGGAACCTCGCTATTAAGACCACCCAAGTGACTGGGTAAAATTGGTCTGATTAGTGAGGCGGTCTCCTCAGTACAGTGGAACCTCGCTATTAAGACCACCCAAGTGACTGGCTAAAATTTGTCTGATTAGTGAGGTGGTCTGATTAGTGAGGTTGAAAAAGCCTAAAATAATGATAAACAGACTGAATTTTGGTGGTCTGATTAGCGAGGTGGTCTTCTAAGTGAGATGATCTTTAGGCAAGGTTCCACTCTACTAAGTTTTCCCTTTCTTTGCTACGGTGGTAACTTACATAAAGACCATCTCACTTAGGAGACCACTTCACAATAAAGATAGTCAAAGCTCAGTCTGTAAATAATCATATGAGGCTATTTCAACCTTACTTAGGATACTAACTACTAGTAACTTATCAGAAAAGTTTGAGTCAATTACTTTGGTTGTCTTAAAAGCAAGGTTCAGCTTTATTGATAAGGGCGTAGTTCGCTCTTTGGAAACGACTAAAACAGGATATAGAAAGTACGGACTGTTTGCTCTTTCTTGTTGGGTATTGGCATTAAGAACAAACAAAAATAAAATCACATATACCAATGCATTAATCGTCAGACGATTCACGAGATAATATATAAATCTGTTTACTATTGGACAAGGGGCTGCCGTAGCCGATTGGTTAGCGTGTTCGACTTCGAATCGAAGGGTTCCGTGTTAGAATCCGCCCAGCACCACGCTACGGTTGACCGTCCCTGTCTTTCAGATGAGACAGTAAAATCCGAGGACTCGTGTCGCAGTAGGCGTTAAAGACCCCTCCATGCTCTACCGCCATTAGTGCCGAGCACAGGCAACATTTGTCGCCCTTCACCGGCACACGGTGACGTCTACATATAAGTGAATTAGTCTTGAGTGGGACTTAAAACAACAATACAACAACAACAGCTACTATTAAACACACATGGATCTCCTTAACTACAGGAGAAGAATCAGGTGCCATGGGGGATTAAGCTTCCCCTGCTGACCGATCACACCCACCACGAGTTCACAGCCAGTCAGGGTTCTCAAGACAGGACTGGTTATAATTTTAGCGTGCTTGCGATTGATTACAGTTCCAGATCAATTACCATTGAAAAGTAGGTTTTGAGACGACCCTTGTCGCTTAAATTATGCCAGAGAGGCCCACTAGGGGGCGTGATCCGTTATGGACGTACTGATCCGCTATAGCCGTAAATTCGGTACGTCTTGTCTCCCGTCTTCCGTTTTGCATGTTCAGTTTTATGATTTTTTTTATTAACATCATATTGATACTTAAATGTTCTTTCTAAAAATATATAATTTCTATAACGAAAAGCTGTGTGAAAATTATATGCAGCGATTGTATGCAAAGTGATCCGCTACTGCCGTAACAACTGTATTCAGATGAAAGAAATCTAAATGATAATCCGCGTGGAACGAAAAAGTCTCACAAAAGGACTATACAATCAGTTACATGGTTTGTGAGAGTAAGATACGGCTGCGCCTCGCAAGATACGTAATTTTTACTGACCACATATATATTCACGTATCCTAACCTTACAAACCATGTAACGATTTTATCCCAGTGAAGACTTTTCATGTGTGGTAAGTACAAAGAGTCGCCGTGTCTGGATGCATAGACGTTTAATCACGGATGTCTTCGAGCCTATATGCATGGCTGACGTCATCCAACAAAGGGCTACGTCTTACTGCAGCCTCTTTCAATAGTTTTCATTGGGCAATTCTGTCAGAAGCGGGAAGAGTGTGACTATACTGATCGGACTTGAGACACTGACTATAGTTAGAATCCAAAATGACGGGATACCCTTTTCTCATATGCATTTAAGAATGATATACCCGGCTCTAATATTATGACCTCTCATGATTCTGAATTCTGATCGGCCGAGAGACTGGATTCTCAGACTTAAATCAATTTTCAAGTTTTATGGTGCCCAACCCAGGTCTCAACCTAGCAAGGGAGAATTGCAAGTCTCGGTTAAGGTGTGGAAAAACAGAACGCCGCATTGATCCTCGATGAATTACCTTCCTCCCTTTAAATTTTATCTTTGTGGCCTATTGCCACTATTACGGTCACATGCACCTATTAGAGAATCGGATCTCATGGGGTTTTCCAACATAAGTTGTTTTGGGAGAAAACGAACAGTTTGACGACATTTCATATGTTTCTAGTGTCATGGTTAAGGACACTTTGAAGCCTTACCTTAGTGAAATCGCTGAACATAAAACCTTGCTCCAACCCAACAAATATGACCATGAGGACCAGCAACTGGCATTTGGAATCTTTGAACATTTTCACTGTCGCCAGGAAAAGCTCTTTGGAGGAGAGCTCGTCATTGTGGTATTTTGACTTCTTGGTTCTCTTGCTCTGATCAAAAAGGGAGACAACTATTACTATACCCATTATTCCACATCCCAGATAAATACTGATTAACATGAATTTTGTGTCTTCTTGTATATAGTTCATGCTACTGTCGATGATTCCATAATTCAAATCAGTGCTGCCCTCTATGTGGCAGTAGGCTGAACCACATTGTGACGTATTGGAACTGTTGTACATCAAGGGAATATCATGAATGTCGGTGTCATTTTTATTTAACACCAGAGTAGTGATGAGGTTTCCCCAGATACTACTCAGTCTAAATAAACCACAGAAAATACCCATGAATTTATTTATAACACTGTCCTGGTCCATTGTGTGGGAATGTTCGGCGTATGCTAACGCTATCGTGGTTATTGAGGTCGCTTGTGCACTCCATAAGGGTCCAGCCAGTAAACCCAAAACAGCGCCTAGAGGTATCAACATGAAATGTTCGGGGTAAAAGTTCCCCGCAAAGTAACCAGTGAAAAATATAAATGCTGTCACAATAGTCCATTTTGTGGTTAGTTTTTGTATAATCCATGGTGCAAACAGACAGGAAATGATAGTTCCAATATAGATACTACACAGCGACACCACACCAACGCCTCCTTCCCAGTTCATGGAACTCTGTAACCCTTGTAAAGAAACAAATGCTGTAAATATAAACATGAATGCTATTCCTAGAACAATGATGTTCTTCAGTGCTTTCACTTCGCTCATTTCACGCACAGTCTTCATTGTTTCTGGATCATGTGGTAGAGTATGGTAATTAGACAGTGTATAAGAATGAATGGTACTCCTCCGTCTTCCTTTGTCAAACTCGGGCTTGTGGGTGATAACGTTGGCGTTGATATGCTGCTGAGACGTGGTCTTCAGAGATGCGCCCAGTAGTTTGTCTCTGCAGATCTCTATACTAGCCGCCATGGTGGAATCTTAAATATAGAGAATCAGAGTATTCATGAAAACCAGCAAGTTAATGTTTTTTTCAGATATAACAGTGGCTAGAAATATAACGTATATATTATTGCTAATTTTTAATTTGTAAAAAAAGTGTACCAAAATCAACATTTTTTGAAGTTATTGTTGTTGTCTTTATATTGTGTTGAATTCAAGAACCTTGTAGCGATATGGATATGTCATAGAATGCTACTGAAGGGCTACAAATGTTAGCCTAGGAGTCCGGGCTTTTTTAAGTACTTAAACCTACTGTTAACATAAAACCTTATTGTATACTGTCTCATCCGAAGGACATAAAAAAACTTGCACCCTCCAATGAGCTGTCAATGTAAGGAAGACGATTATGTCTATCATTCTTTTGTAATAAGGATTTTACGGATATAAGATGGTTTGTATGTAATTCAACGAAGCTCCCTACAGTGAACATCTTTGAATTCTATAACCAAACGAGAATAGCAAACAAAGATTTAGCTTGTTGCTCACCCTTCCAGATCACCTGGGCCCACCCGTTTTTATTGGTGTTCGTGTCACTCTATTTATACTTTTATGTGTTACTGTGGGGTTTACCGTTTGCAGTAGTTTTTCCTTTTGATCTGCCCATAATAGTGTCCGCCAGTCGATATCCAAATCATTTTGTTGCCGTATACTAACAAAGTTGAAAACTTGGACTCGTGTCACTATATCCACTAGGTAGGTAAAACTCTTTGTTCCGCAGAACGCGTTGCACTTATGTAGTCAGTAAATGCACTCTGACATATCCGAGCATGTAATCACAGATACTTACATTTGTTGATACCAACAACCAAAGATAAAAATAGCACATACCGTTATGATCAAGAGCTAACAAATCAGGAAATGCCTTTGTAAGTATTTGACATGTTCCAAGTACAATCATGATATTCTAAATTTACTTTCTTTTACTATTTCCAGCGCTCATAAAAAATATAATTGTTTTTTCATTGCCTACTTTATTTGATGGAAAGGGCCATACAATACACACTAAGTGAACTTATATACATTTTCTATAAAAGACAATGTACATGTGTTTCGTTTCTTATAGTATGAAATTGTGTTGATGTCGACTCCGTAGCTATTGTTTTCTTTAGATACATGTGGTAAATTTCGATACACAACTCTAGTTATTCTAAAGTATGCAAACATCCATGCCATCTTATACCCCCCATGTGCTCTTATATCATAAGATATATATTACGTAATTGTTTGTTAATGTCACTGACAATGTATAGTCAACAAAAGTTATAGAGTCAATTACCAATCCACTGAATTCCGTTATCTTTCTAATGTATACTATTGGTAATTTTGTCAAGAGAATGATTCCCAGAGGGGCTCTGATTTCAACTACGAATACGATTTCTTTAAATAATATATGAGCTAAAACTACAGAACTGAATGTTTTATGTTAGACATGAAGAATTATGATCTGACAAAAATTGTCATAAATCACGATACAAATACGTGGTTCTCCATGGGAATTTGTTTATGCATATTTCATTATTTACGCAACAGCTTAAACACAGTGATATTGTAGTTTTGTTTGTTTTGTTGTCGTTTAACGTCCCACTCAAGAATATTTCACTCATATGGAGACGTCACCGTGTGCCCGTGAAGGGCGACAAATTTTGCCTGTGCTCGGCACTTATGGCCGTAGAGCAGGGAGGGATCTTTAACGTGCCAACACCTACTGTGACACGGGGCCTCGGTTTTTACTGTCTCATCCGAAGGACAGGGACGGCCAACCGCGAAGTGGCGCTGACGCGGCTCGAACCCCGGACCTCTCGATTCGAAGTCGAACACGCTAACCACTCGGCCACGGAGGCCTCCTGATATTGTAGTGAACAAAAATATAATTTGTTGGTTTGTTTGTTTTTTGTGTTTCGCCACGGTCAATTATTTTTCCAGTCATGTGTTGGCCGCCAGTTTTACTATTAGAGGATAGAACCTGATTACAATTGTGTATAGGCACAGACCAACGATACACAAATAGGATGCAGAAGATCGACTTTAAGAATCTGTTGTGAAAAGAATTCATATCTCTATCAATTCTTATTTTGTTCTATCTGCATTATTCAATTGTTTCAAAATCATCTAAGATATACAGTAGAGTCGGTCTATAACGAATCGGCTTAAAGCGAATTCAGTGCTATAACTAAGAGGAATATAATCCCCCAAAGAATTGCCATTTATCCATTTATGTAGTTAATTCTGATGCTTAAAACGAAGGATGCCTATAACGAAGTCAAAAGTCAATCCCCTTTAACTTCGTTATGGACCAACTCAACTGACGTGAATAATTAGGACTTCATGCAGATGCAAAGTTTATTTACTCCGACCGGTGTTAATGTCTTTAAACTATTCAGTTAGGAACGTGTATTTGATTTGGAAAACGAAAGTTTGTTAGCTCATCAGAAGGAGAGAAACCGGAAGATACATATTCCCTAACCTCTCAGTATTATGATTTGAGGATTCATTACAAAACTGGGGGCCTCCGTGGCCGAGTGGTTAGCGTGTTCGACTTCGAATCTAAGGGCTCGGGGTTCGAATCCGCGCAGCGCCGCGCTGTGGTTGGCCATCCCTATCTTTCGGATGCGACAGTAAAAACCGCGGTCCCGTGTCACAGTAGGTGTTGGCACGTTAAAGAACCTCACTGCTCTACGACCATAAGTGCCAAGCATAGGCAAAATTTGTCACTCTTCACCGACACACGGTGATGTCTCCATATGAATGAAAAGTACTTGAGTAGGACGTTAAACAACAATATAGCATAAATAACATTACAAAACTGCATCAGGGAAAACGTAGTCACATTTTTAGTAGTCATTCTTAAATCAGGTTTAAATATGTCTTCCGACTCGGGTTTATCAATGTCTTGGGCATCATTTAAAACTACGGACATATTTTCGAAAATGAACATCAATTTTCGTTGATGTAAATTATTCACTAATATTCAATGAAATTTGTTTTGAGCAGGTCAAAATAAAAAACGATTTCCAAGCTACTGATGAAGTATGTCCTCATCAATATGTATCAGATTTTGACTGGTCATACATATTTGGTATTAAGAAGTGATGACTTTAATCAAACTCGCCATTTCCTACATTAATACAAGCTGACTTCTGTCTGACAAGTAATCGCATCCTTTCGAAGCTTAAAACTCACAGAAATGTATTCTTAATGTGTTCTACGAAGACGAGACAATTTGGCGTCTGAACTTACTTTTTAATGGATAGAAATTGTCTGGACCATTAATACTCCTCGCGGTGGTGATTAATAAGCACGGTCAAGAAATAGAATCAAATAAAAGATTAACAGATTTACGTTGATTCCTTGGAGCCCTCCTGTATTTATTCTGACAAAAAGAAGCAATCGAATCGGCACATAGCGAAACTACAAGAATACAAGAGAGTTTTTTTTTTTATCAAAAAATCTTTAGTTTAATTTTTACGTTGCTCCGTATCAGATAAATAAGAATATATCATATATCTCATGATGAATTTCTACGCTTCGGAATTCAATTGTGTAGCACAAGACTTAGTACAAGTTAAAAAAAACGAAGTTCTTGATAATCTTGATAATTTTAGATAGGCAAAATACTTGATAATTTATTCGATGATTCGTGAATGTGAAACAAGTAATTAACTACTCCAGATAGACACGAGAATATCTAAATCCTAAACATTGTCTTTCTTCAGTAATGTGTAACTTATTTCCTTTCCTTAAAATAAGTAGAGAAAAAAAGACATTTTTGTCCAACTTTAAACAGACAATTTTGTTGAAAGCACACTTTTTGTCTGACACAACGACATTTGAAAGCTATAACCGCCAGAATCTGTATAGTGTATACCATGAATATTGGCCCTCAAGCTAGTAAACACTTAAGCTGTGTTAAATAAATGTTTGCCGCTGTTTTCTTGCAAACAGACGAGGAATCAACGACTTGTTTGATATTTTGTGGACATGTTATGTTGACTTTTCAATGATCCCTTGCGTTATAAAGAACACGCGGACTCCAGGATAATTAGTCCTATGGTCATTAATCTATGGTAAATAAATGTACGTACATTTTGAAAAGTCTTCTACGTATGCTTCCAAAAAAAGAAAATCGATATCACAGATAAAGCTTAATTTATATCAGTCCATTAAGAGCGCTATTTCCATGAAGTTGCCCAGTAAAAACCATTCCAGTATACTAGTTTCAATAATGATATCTTTACACGGAAACCGCGGGTCCATTAGGGACAACATGAGAATATACGGTTTTACAGCAGGTGGTTGGTTTTATTACCTATTTTATATCGGTTGTTATTTTACGTGTGTAAGTCATCTTAATTATGTAGCGTGTTAATGCAGTGAAGCTGGTACAGAAGTTCATCTGATCATACTCTTGGAGATGAGATTGGGTGATTATAGCAGTGTAAATTATACATGTATTAGAAGAACAGGTGATGTTAGAAAAAAATCACTACTTCGTGATAAGGTAGGAGTTCTGATCGCCCTCTGATTGCAAATCTTGAAGATATTTTGGGGTCTTTTCGGGGAAAGGGTCATTGGCCTTTCAAGTATTTCGGATGAGACGGAAAACAGCAAAGTCCCTTTCCTCTTTAGGTGTCCATCTCCTCATAAACATTATTTAGTTGGACGCTGAACTATACCAACAATTGTGCTATGGTTGATAAATGCCGTTAAATGATGCGACGTACAATGCATTATAACTTAAAATCGAAAAAAAAATAATCTGCTTTTAATCTTGGACGCTCGTTAGTAGGCACTTCCGGATTTACTAATCAGGTTTTGAAAAATAAAATTCAATTTTTGAAAAATACTCATTTCTCTAAATGGGGATTGAGATTACTTTATTCATGTGTAATTGTAGTTTTAATTTACACACTGCGTTATGAAAAAACGTATTGGAGCCTCATTAATCCGGAAACTTTTGTTCTTAGATAAATGAAGCATCCGAATTACTGAAAATATACCCCCAATAAGGGCCAATGCAATTTTGAAAAATCTCCGCAACAGAGAGAGAGAGAGAGAGAGAGAGAGAGAGAGAGAGAGAGAGAGAGAGAGAGATTACTGTCAATAGATTAGAAGCTCATGAAGCCCAAGTAAACATAATATACATATATACATATACATCTGTACACAAAATTGAACACACTGTTGAAACATTTCTTGGAATATATTGATTTACTTACCTCGATTCTTCTTTAATTTCTCTACAACATCCACTTTAATTTTCTCTACAACATCCAGTTTAATTTTCTCTACAACATCCAGCGCGATATTTCAGTATTCATCTCCTGAAAATGAAAATGAAGGATAAGTTCTGAGATCTTGCGGACAAATCCATTTGACTCTCTGTTTACACATGGTTTTCGTCTTCCGATCTTAGTTTGATTTCTATAAAATGAAGGGATTCTTCACAGGCACAATACACACTTCTTTCAAATATTTCCTCCGTGACCTGTTGTGAGTTACACAGTGCGAATCTGCTTATCAAATAAGCAACAACTGTTTATGTATTTGTTACAATTCCGGCAGGCAACAGAAAAATAGATATATGTTTAAGTNNTATGTATGTATGTATGTATGTATGTATTTTTAAATGATCTATCTATCTATATATCTATCTATCTATCTTTGGTTCTTTCTTTCTATCTGTCTGTCTGCCGTCTGTCTGTCTATTTGAATATCAATCTCGATATCAAATTATCTGTATTTAGTGGAATTGTAAGGCATGTATTTTACATCTGCGTTCTCTCTCTCTCCACCCCTCTCTCTCCACACCCCCCTCTCTCTCTCTCTCTCTCTCTCTCTTTATATATGGTTGTGTCTGTATGTATGTTATCCTGTAAGTTTCTATGTGCCTTTAGTGCAATTATGGTTGATTGTGTTGTGTGTTCCTAGGAACTGCTGGAATAATTTCTGCGTCTTTAAGATTTTCATATTAAACATGCATTTGTACGTCTGGGTAATTTCGAGCATCTCCTTTAGGTTGTTTACGGTATACTGTTAATTGAAACATTTTTGTTTGACACCAAAACAAACAGGCTATATTTGTAGGATGTCAATGTCAATTTTCTGTAATTCGGCTGGAATTCCATATAAGTACAATAAGTGTATTTTACGAGGTAATTATGTGTGTTTATTAGCAATTAACCTGAAAAAATCGTGAGCTTATGATAACGGCATCTAGTAACACACGGAAATATTTCCAATAACAAGAAAAACTGAGAAAGTGTTTAATTTCTTTTAGTCCGGTGGCAGGGACCGATAAGCGTGCAATAGGGTCCGTACAATGTTTTTTTTTGCTGAATCTGTATCTCTGAGATGTGCTCTTTAAGAATCTGAATGATGCCACTCTGTCATCCTTGGGCAATCCGCACAATATGCAAATTAAGACCGCCATTACTGAAAATCTTGATTTTGCCA
>JACSZP010000304.1:0-12917 GCA_016161895.1 Pinna nobilis
GTAGCCCATACACACAGATTGTTCAGGTGTTGCAGTAGCCCATACACACTGATTATACAGGTGGTTCAGTAGCCCATACACACAGATTGTTCAGGTGGTTCATGTTACAGTAGCCCATACACACTGATTATACAGGTGATTCATGTTACAGTAGCCCATACACACTGATTATACAGGTGATTCATGTTACAGTAGCCCATACACACTGATTATACAGGTGGTTCAGTAGCCCATGCACACAGATTGTTCAGGTGTTTCAGTAGTCCATACACACTAATCGTGCAGATACATGTATTTCAGTAGCCCATACACATTGATTGTTCAAGTGTTTCAGTAGCCCATACACACTAATCCGGTAATCGTGCAGGTGTTTCAGTGGTCCATACACACTGATCATGCAGGTACATGTTCATGTATTTCAGTAGCCTATACACACTAATCGTGCACAGGTGTTTCAGTAGCCCATACACATTGATTGTTCAGGTATTTCAGTAGCTTTTCCTTTACAAAAACACAAGTTAGTATAAGATGCATTTTTAGTACCAAAAGGTTGCTAAATTTGGCATAAAACCAACCAAAGAAAGTAAATGGTTGTATGTCTTCAGGATATCCTCCCAAGTATGGGTTGTTTTTGAAGGAAGATGAACTCTAAACCATGAGAAATTCCCTGACTTTGTACTATGGACCAGAACAACAGGTATAAAGACCTACATTCAAGCTCTTACTCATTATATCTTTTTTCTCCTGAAAAGTGAGTCTTAGTTTCTTCTCAAGATAGTAACTTCAAGCTTGAGTATAACCAGTAGGATACTGAATTTATATTCAGTAATGCGCCAATCACAGAATTGGTTAGGGAGAATGTGTGTACTAAAGGTGAAAATGACACACCAAGACAAACCAATTTACAGGTGCAGCTTTGTTAGAATATAATCTGTAATACACATAATATGATTATTTGCCAGGTACAGGTATTTATCCACAGTGCACCTGACCCACATACCATTACCTGCATATGTCACTATACATACAGACATTATCTCCCCATTTAAACTGGAAACTTGAGTCACATGAACACATGTTTTTTACCTGTTAGAATATGGTATTACCGTCTTATTTTGATTCGGTGAACATTGACTTATCATTGTGGATTGATTTCTGGGTTGGGTGAACAATGATCTGTTTACCTCATTAAATGTGGACATAATGATGACGGGTCTACCTGAATATACTGTCCTCGAGTTAACACAAAAGGCACAATAAAACTTGTTTACCTTGAGCAGAGTTTTTATAGACTATTGCTCAGTCTATTTTACTGAGCAACTTCATACTACAGTGTGGTATTAATTGAATTATTGTCAATTTATTTGATCAGTAATACATGGAGTACTTTGTCTGGACATAATGATTACAGTACATGTGTAGTAGTGTAATTACAGTGTTCTCCATAGATCCATATGGTGGGATGGTACCACTGCACTATTTCAATCGACCACCATGCAATCTGCATCACCCCACTGTATTTTCTCTCCCACCAACCTATCTTATTAACATAGTTAGCAGTTATTATTTTTTTAAATCAAACCAAGTTAGAGTGATTCACAGGTTGTTTTACACATAGATTTTAGCTTAAATGGATCGACCTCCATGGGCAAAAATTCTATAAACTAATGCATTGTGCATTTACACATGTTTACTCACTTTAGGTTTAATTCACACTTGAATGACCCAACACTATTTGAAATTCCTGGGGAGACACCGTGAAAGTGTAATACCGGTGTGTTGAGAGATTGCTACATTTGTATGTCTAAACATAACAATCAAACAAGAAACAGCATAGTTATATAGTAACTAACTGTGTGTGTTTTTTGTTTTCAGTTATAAAGTTTTTTTTGTAATGCATCAATTATATGTACTGGTATTCACATACCAGTAGATATACAGGGCACTGTAGAGAATTTACTCATTTAGCAGTAATTTAATTACCCAAGGTAAATCTTGAATTTTGAGAAATGAACTACAGAAATGATAAAATATCCAGATCTAGTCTATGTTACATTGTCAATGACAGTAGAAGAAAATGGCTTTTCTTGTCCTTCTATTCGGATAAAACAGTAAAAACTCAACTAGAAGTGTTGGCAGGTTTAAGGTCCATCACAGCTCAATTGCTGTAAGTACTGAGCCCAGACTCGTTTTGAAGCCCTCTACCAGCCCATGTAGTGAGGCCTCCATATGACAAGTGATAGGTTCTTGAATGGGATATTAATACCAAACAACAGATAGGAGAAAACTGTGTATTAGGTTTCATTTTTCTTGTTAGACAGGCATGTGATGACACAGATCTGATTACACCAAGGCTGCCATACTTTATCCTACAAGGAAGTCAATTTCTTACTTATCACTTCCCTATGTAGTCCACAAATGTACAGCATTACACACAAGACAAAAACAAATCTTAGTCAGCCAATAGAAATACTATGACCCAGATAGAGTTAAGATGAATGTAGAGCTCACTGTTCAAGGATAATATGGGTAGGGAATATGTCCTACCAAAGGACGTACTTATATTAATTATGTTGTAGGGTTTATAGGAATGGCTTTCCATGTATTTACATGTATAAGGATATATTCTGTTTTAATAAAATTATCTAAATTTCTGTATTTATTCATCGTGTCATCCATTAGAACTTTTTTATAAAAGTCACAAGAATTATTCAGTATACATGTACATATTACATAACATAGATTTCATAAATTACTACCTGAATTTTGGAAACAAAGTCTAAAAAAGGGGAATCCCCAGTCTTCTGATTACAGTGTTTATCAAACAAAATGTGCAGCTAGATGATATACAAGTTATAAAATTGAAAGCTCACATACTGCTAAGGAAAGTAAAGACACAGACTCAAGTCTACTTGTCTAATGTTTATAATTTGTTGTTCTGTTGCTATTAAACATCCATCTTAAGACCTTTTCACTCATGTGAGGACATTACTAAAACTCAATATAAGCTTTTGAAGGGCTTCAAATTCTGCCTTTTACTCAACACTTAGTCATTCAAACTCATTGAGAAGTGTGGGTTCTTTAATAATGTGTCCACACCTACTGTGATAATCTTCTAACACAACTATATTGTATGACCTCTTAACAGGATTGCATATTGCTGATCTGTGAATCCCCCCCCCTCCCCGAAAAAAATTTTATTTGAAAAAAGTACATATTTATCATTACCTGATAGTGCTGATGGCAAATAAAGGGCATTTCAGGGTCTGCATAGTCAAACTTACATAGATGAAATTTCAGTATACATGTATATTGAAACTAAATATTTTGACATACATGTAGGCTTCATAATTGACAGACTGGTCATTGTATTTTCTGCATACCGGTAACTGACAGACTGGTCTTTGTATTTTCTGCACTTCACAAGATCCCTGATGTTGGTTACTGATTATAAACAGGATTCGTACTTCTTTTCTTGACTTCTCTTTTTTCTTATTATTTTGGTATGTTCCTTGTTATTTTCAGATTTGACAATTACTCTGCAAATGTGATGGTAGATGGCAAACCTATCAACTTAGGATTATGGGATACGGCTGGACAGGAAGATTACGACAGACTCCGTCCTCTGTCATACCCACAGACAGTAAGTGATGGTTATTGTCTAATGTCCCAACCTTTCATATTGGGACATAAAAAAGTCCCACTCCAGAATATTTCACTCGTATGGAGACGTCACCATGTGCCGGTGAAGGGCTACAAATTTTGCCTATGCTCAGCACTGCTGGTCGTAGAGCAGGGAGGGTTCTTTAACATGCCAACACCTACTGTGACACAGGGCCACGGTTTTTACTGTCTCATCCGAAGGACAGGGGCAGCTAACCGCAGAGTGGCGCTGACGCGGCCCGAACCCGATCTGTCGAACACGCTAACCACCCGGCCACGGAGGCCCATGGTACACAAGTAGCTGGGTTCTTACCTCCACCATATGACTGAAAGATTTCTGAGTGTGGTGTGAAGCAAAAACAAACAGAGAGAAAGTCAGTGTGTTTATATTTATACACTTATGTTAATAGGAGACAGTATAGGGAAAGATGCCATGTTTATATGTCCCTGTGAGCTTGTTATTTGAGTTCTAATTCTTATATGTATCCCTGTACACATGATAATACACGTGAATAGATATCAATTCACCCTCTGTCACTGAAAGACATGATTAGAACCAATACCACCTACTTATTGGAAGGAAGTAGGTGAATGATAGACTTATACTCTTCTCGTTTAGATTGTAAATCATGCTTTACAATATGGCCCTTGTTCTTTATTGTCAGCTGTGCAAGATGTCAGATACAGTAGTAAAATCATTGTTTTTATTTTTTGTTCCCTCAGACTATGTATCTCACATGTGTTATCAGTTCTGTTTCCTCCTTTAGATACATGTACATATATATATGTAACCTACTTTCGTTTTGTATAGAATCTTTCACTCACAATGGAGGTGTCACCATAAGCTGGTGAAGGGATTCAGATTTTAGCCCATGTGTCCCTATGATGGCATTTACAACAATTTGACATTTGGATTTTTTAAGATGCAAACACATCCTGTGCACAGGACCTCAGTATTTGCTGTCTTGTCGGTACAGAAAAAGCCAGACCCACTGCTGATGCTTGAACACTTGACAAAGAGGATTGTCCCTGTGTATCAACTGAAGTCGAACCCAGATATATTGTGACTGAAGTGGTTCTTTCAAATAATCAGTTTCAAAACAACTGGGTTAAAATAGTTCTAAAGTAATTTAGACAGGAAATTAAAATCATTTCAAATTCAGCTGAACTTCAATATATCAGGTTTTAGTATAAGGACGTTCCACTGTGTTAGGTTCTGTATTTATAGCTTAGTTTACATATAAGTCCATAATTATTTTTCTGATGAATTCATATCAGGTATATGTGAAGTCACTCACTTTCTGTTCCTGTCTGTTTTTCTTTTCTTATGAAAATCTTCCAAGCCATATTAAATGATAATTGTATTTTTTTTTTTCAGGATGTTTTCTTGATCTGCTTCTCACTGATTAGTCCAGCTAGTTTTGAAAATGTTCGAGCAAAGGTAAGAAAATCTAAAAGAACATGTCTACGTGTCAGTTGAGACACATTTGGTAAGTACTCTTCATCCAGCACTTTGACCTGTGATGTATCCGAAATCATATTCAGGGCACATGTTTCATGTGTGACATATTTTTTACCCTGTTTCTGTTTAAACTTTAACAGCACTGTTGTATTAGTCAAATAAGGTAGATTATGAAGAGGAGTTGACCTGTTAAGGAAGGGAAATAGGAATTAGATCACTGACCAGGTTCAGTCAGATGATGAAAAAGTTTCATCACATGCTGATGTTATGCTATACCTTTGACATTAGAATATATGTTATTTGTTGATTTATTTCCCTATAAAAAAAAATACTGTTGTTATCTCTCTTCCTCAACAAGTTCTAACATGACCCTGTGCAGGCAGAATGACACATATGACAGTGATTTGATTATACCTTGAATGCTTCACAATAAAGTTACATGTTAGACTGTAAAACTTACCTAACGTGTATGCCATTATGTGTGCTAATATGTATGACGTTTTGTCCACGGAGGTGATGTCATCCCTTATGTTGTCTTACACATCAGGGGGAGATAACAACATTTATTGGAAAGAGGAATAGTGGACCTCAAATGGAATGATAAACATCTTTCTGCTGCATGCTCTATTTCTGTTACTCACATATACATATATCTTCATTATAAACCTGCAGAACAAGCTTTCATTCTTGAGTTCAAACAATTGCTAAGATATAAACATTTGCAATGGGTAAAATTTTCATGCCACATTTATGATATCCTAAAGAGCTATTAATTCATAGAGAGTTGGTTTAGAATTTTTACATCAATTAATCATAGACTTGTAGTTATTTCACGTGGTGAATGTAAGAAATATTCTCAAAACTATAACTTACCCTACAAAATACATATATTCGCATGCCGTTGACTCTTATAAGCATCTGGAAACTGCGTTTTCTGGTTGCTAATTCACTTACAAGTTGTAAATTGTACATTTTTTCTCTATCCATTTGAGATGTATTTCTTTCCCAAATTGTGTAATTATTATAAAATCTTTAGGTTTGATGTATTGAAATAAAAGAACAGTTGATTTATTATCTAGATGTTAACATTTTATGATTGAAGTAAATATTGTGGCATGCCTCATGTCTCTTATGTTCATTGCCATGATTCACACTTCACAGTTATACATTCATTTGTGTAAAAAGCTGAGCAGTTTGGTTTATGAGCTTTGTTTTCTTTCATTTGCTTCTCTTTATCTAACGTTGAAAGTTATGATGAAATTTACCAAAGCAAACCTGCAAATAGCTAACACCAGCCTACATCAGTATACTTTTGTAAAGCTCTTTTCCTTATGTACTAATATTGCTGTAGTTTTACATGTTGTTAACACATTTCATTGTCTTCTGTTTCATCATTTTCTACTTTCATTTTGCTTTGCCGTCTCTGCACCTCATTTGCATCATTGATTATGCCATCCTTTCATTAGTTATGACCCTCCAGAGTTTGCATGTCCAGCATGTATACTGTGTTGGAACTTGTCTGTTGATTACCTGATGACGCTTCCCTGTGCATTCTTCACATCAGTTCTGATTATGCTGCACCCAGTTCTTGTTTCATTAAATGCTTGTTCAATTCTAAACTTTAATAGATTGCAAAAGTATATAATCAAATACACTATATGAAAGCTTGCAGTTTGCTGTAAGATTATCACACTTTTAAATAAAAAGAAAAATCCTAATTAGTGATATTTTGTGCAACGTGAAGGATACCATGTTGAATGAAGTTTAACATTGAAGAAATCCCTGTTGCTAGCAATTTGTTAGATCTAAATATTTGTGAATTTGGACAAATAATATTTATGGATAGCAATATATTGAAAATACTGTTTGTTTTGCAAGAAATATTGAACAGCTTGCAGTCAAAGTTTCTCCAAATAAAATCATTTACTAGATGATACTTGCACCTTCACAAAAAATGAATACTGGTTCATCAAGTTCTCTTAGATATACTCTTGGTGGATCTTAAATTAATGTAAAAGCATATTTAAGTTTTACTGAATTTCTTAATGTTTTTTTGCGAAGTCTCATAATAACTAAAAATGTATAGCACAATTATCATCAAATCTCACGAATCGGTACGCGATACCAGGGCACAAAGTCATCAACAGGAATCAAAAGGCAGTTCCAACAATAGGTAATAGCTCAGTTTTTACATATTTTTTTATCTCTTCTTCTCATAGAATTTTGTCAAAATGAATTGTCATATTTGACCTTACCTTTTTTTCTCTGATAGAAATATTTTTTTCATCTCTTCCTTTTTTCTTAATTTTGTCAGATATTCCTTTTTCATACATTTGTAGTATACTTTGTATTCTGAAGTTCTTGGAGAATAATATCGCTGTTCTGGGCTTTGACAATTTTGTCTTGTTAAGTGATGCTAGTTTTACATTCACTGTATCAGATCTTTGGTTTATTTGTTTTATATTGACTTCTGATTAATGAATACATGTACTTCATATCTCTGGTTTCTTTATTTTACTTTAAGCTTATCTGTCCTTTGGCCAGAATAAGGCATTCTCATTGTTTATGTCTTCTGTTGGTAGCCCATTATTCAATGGCCTCTGAGGAACTATGGTATTGCATATACATTTTTCAGTAAATTTTCCAGTAGAATTAGCAATTTGGCAGTTGTATTTATGAAAGTACAAGGGGTTAAAACTAATTAAACAAAAATTACTCATATAATAAAAGAATTTTTATTTGCAACTCAACTTTTTCATGTTAAGCTGAATTTGTGAAATGAGCTTGGTTGAACTAATTTGATGGACTTTAAAATGCTTTATTAATGATATTTATGCTGATGACACTACCTATGGTCAAATAAATACAGAAGGAAAATGTCTTTATCAACTGAAAAGAATCATTGACAATCAAAGATTTATGATGCATCTCATTTTGTACTCCTGCATCAAAACAGACATTTGCTTTGCAGTTACTGTATCTAGGCTATACACACTGCAGCAAAAGATAGAATTCTATTATTAGGGAAAAAGGTGATAGCTGAAGTTACCAAGGAAACAATCAAAATTCAGAAATCGAAAGACGAAACCATGACCAAAACATAAAAGAGACAAGAATGAAGCAAGAAATCCACACAACAAGACGTGTAAAACCAGAAAATAGAGTGACATGAACAACAGCACAATCCAAAGCTTGTTATGACAACTCAATTAGTCTTTATTAAGTACACTTCATAGGGTTCTGTCCATGACAAACAGTACTTTTCTATGGTTAAGTTACAAAGCCAAATTTTAATGCATGAGCATATTCTATGGGAAAAATAAGAGACAGACTTTCTTGGTTTTGTATATAATTTTAGCCTGGTCTTGAGAGAAAACATTTGATTTACTGTTATGTCGTTATAGTCACTTCTCTTGACTTATTGAGAGGAAATGTAGTAAGCTTTATGGTCAATACTGGGGATCCAAAATTTATACAAAAACTTTTACTAGACAGACAATTTGTCAAATTTTTCTACATAATGCAAATGTTTCTATGACCGTCTGAACAATGACAGTGAGCATCTGACACTTCACGCTTTCTTTATACTTGCTGATGTTGTTGTGCTGTTACCATGGTGAATTATTTGAGCTGGACTAATAAATCTGATATACCTCAGTGTGCCGGTGTGTGTGCTTCCATGTGTGTGCTTCCATGTTTGTGTTGGCTTTTAACAGATTTTTGCTTTTCACTCCATCTCTGACACATACCTCTCCACTTACCCTAATCTTCAATTGGGCTCAGCCATACAAGGAAGGTGTTGGAATAGATCTCTCTTGTTTCAAGGAAATCAGTCTTTTTTTTTCTTTTTTCATTTCATGGGAATTGAAACTATCTCACATTTTGTGCTATGGGTTTTGGTTTAATTTTATGAAATACATAAATGACACTAGTTTCTAAATTTTCTTAACAAGGAATCATCTTTTTGGTTATTGTGTTCTGTAATATTTCTACATTTGAAAAAGTCTGTATTACTCTCAGCTTGTCCATCCTTCTTCATCTGTCTTTTTTTTAAATTCGTCGTAATGATATAACTACATGTCAGCTCATAATTAAACTACTGTACAGTGTACTTAAGAATGTCTTTTTCTAAATGAGTTTGAAACCATCTCTTATAAACTATTTAAACTTTTCTTTTTTACATTGTAGTGGTATCCAGAGGTAAGCCATCACTGTCCGAATACGCCGATCATATTGGTGGGAACAAAACTGGATTTACGAGAGGATAAGGAAACTGTAGAGAAACTGAAAGAAAAGAAACTGGCTCCAATTACATACCCACAAGGGCTGGCTATGGCAAAGGAAATCAATTCCGTCAAGTATCTGGAATGTTCAGCTCTTACACAAAAAGGTCTGAAGACCGTTTTTGATGAGGCAATCCGTGCAGTGCTGTGCCCCAAAATTAAGCCAAAAAAGAAGAAGAATTGTCGGCTTTTATAATATTGTAACTGTTTTTAGGTGCTGTCATTTTTATATGGATTGCTGTTATCACGTTGACTGATAATTATCATGGTGTATTCATTTCTATAGTCAAGTGATCAAAGCTTTACAGCGTCAGCGTCTGTTTTCATGGCTTTATTGAAGCTGGTGGTTCCCAAGGACATATCTCTAATGATTCAATAAAGAGACATTTTCTCATTTATGGTCAGTGGCTCAGTCACAAATTTTATCAAATACAAAATTGTGAGGACAAAATTATCTGGATTCAAGAAAATGTTGAGGATATTTTTTGACTAAAGGAAAAAAAATGTATTACTGACAATACTTTCTTTTTATTATCAAATCCCAGTGGGAAGGCTAGTGTGAGAACAGTCAGCCAATATTGTTTATTTTCATGCACAATAAAATATTTGTCCTACATACGCCTGAGATAGACATTTTCTTTTTCACACACAAATTTCATTAGAGAAATTTAGCACTACCTGTTCTGTATTCTTTGTTTTGATTTTGAAATATGTATTTTCTTATGCTATATAGATTCTATTTATGTTTTCTACACCTTTTTGTCAGAACTTACTTCTCACTTTTTCTCCTGTTTTTTATCATTTTTATATCATAACATCATAGATGTATCTAGAAATAATTTTACTGTAAAGAATTACTAACCCAATGTAAGGTTTTGGAAGAAATTCATATAGCAGACCACAGAAATATAATCAAATTTTTCTGACAAGCAATGTGCACATTAGAAAAAAAGTCATTTAGATCATTATCTGTGAGTTTTTTTCTGTTTCAACTTTGAAGTTTGTCAATATAAGTAGTTATTTTCTTTATTTGATATTCTTGCTGTTAAGGAAAAAAATTTCTGATTAACGTTTTAATATGACAGGGGACATCTTATTCTTGAAATTGTTCAGATCTTAATGTTTTTTTTTAAGTATTAGCTTGAGCAAAGAAGACTTCATATTTTTTAGATGATGCTAATTTTTAGCAGCAGAGTATAAGGTAGATATGACTTAATCATGGTGTCATGAAAACAATTAACATTCAAAAAATTAATAATTTTAAGAAAAGAAAGTAAAGAGTAATTGACTTCCAAAGTAGCTGACAAAATACACATCAGAGCTTTTTGCTAATTTTGTATACCTGCAGTTGTCAATACCCATTGATGAAGAATTATTTCACAAAGAGGCTAAATTTTTGATTGAAAAAATCTTTTTCAAATACTTATTATGAGTCCAATGGTAGGCAGTACTTGGTGAATATTACAAATCTATACATCTAACATTTTACTCTACATTACAACTTCATGAGGTGATTTCTTTTCAACAACACAGACAGAAATGCTTCATTCCTGTGTGGACAGTCCTGGACTTTGTAAATAAGGATTTCGCATTGTTCACCAGTCATTGTTATAATAAAGGTTTTATGTAAATTTTATCTTTTAGTACATGGACTGTAAGTTGTTGAGAAAGTGCTTTATGAGGAGTGTGGTTTTAGCAGTTGTATTCATTGTACAGTATGCTTGTAAATTGTTCTTGTACAGCTTTAATTCTTTTGCTTATTTCCACATCTACATATATATGAATATATATCACTTATAATTTCACTGTTTAAACTTTATATATGATTTTTCATAGTATTGAGAAATATTCTGTCATAGTTGCAGATTAATCGTGTACAGTGAAGTTTTAGTTATTCATGTAAATGTAAACAAATTTCATAAAATTTGTCAATAACACAATAAAATATTTTTTCTGTACTCATTGTTCTTTATTTTCTTATGTTTAGTAAAAGCTATGGATATGCTATTTATAGCACTGTCTTTC
Organism: Pinna nobilis; assembly: GCA_016161895.1. NCBI lineage: Eukaryota > Metazoa > Mollusca > Bivalvia > Pterioida > Pinnidae > Pinna > Pinna nobilis. Next base: position 11,434 of record JACSZP010000304.1, read on the forward strand.
TTGCTGAATGTAAAGCTTATTTTCAGGGGCATGTTCTGATTCTATGAATCTCCTATAACTTGCACGTGCATCAGTCGTTAATTCTTGGTATAAAACCATGGTTTTATGCTAAGATTATTGCAGAGCATGAATTTCTGATAAATACCATCATGTCACCATCTCGGGTGATGATTCTGCTGCTGTAGTTTACCTTGTATCAATTCTGTCTGGTAATGACTTGTAAAACTTTGCAGACTGCTGCTCTGGCTGTTTTGCTGCTTAAGATGGCCAGGTAGAGAAAGGACAACAACTGGTGGTTATTACAGTCTACCAGTTTAATGGCCAGGACAAGTTAAAGATCACTCTGTCTAAAAATACAGTTGTTTTCTCTTCATAACTTAATAACCGTTCATTGTGGAGGGATGACACTTTGCATGATTTTTAACAACTACAAGAAAGTGTGAATCATACTTGATTCATTTTTATGCAATAAAGACTTCAGTCTTAAACTTTAGGGTTTTCAATGGACTCACAAGGGTGAAATACAAATGTTCAAACGTTTTTGCCCGAGTTGGCCCTTTGGCTAGTTTTATGGAGATGATTTTATCTCCAATTCATCTAATTAATTACCGTTTTTGCAAGAATGAAAATTTTGAAAAGTTTTTCAAGAATCTTTTTTGTGCTTTGTGATTGTAATACTCAAACATCTATCTTACTTCAATATAATATGGTTTGGAAAGTTCCAACGTTACCTTCTCATTTATCTTACTACCAACATGTTGACATCTGACGATTGAAACAAAATTCTTCTCTATAATGATGCATGAAAGTGGCATAACATTTATGTGTAAAATTATGGATAGTTTCATTGACTATTTTTTAGCTCACCTGAGCCGAAGGCTCAAGTGAGCTATAGTCATAGCGCACTGTCCATCCGTCCGTCGTCCGTCCGTAAACTTTTCATTTTCGACTTCTTCTTCAGAACCACTGCAGGGATTTTGATGAAACTTGGTAGGGTTGAAGTTCTCATGGTCCCCTACAAGTGTTTTTGTTTTTCGGTTGGATCCACCCAAGGGTGGAAAAGGGGCGGGGCCAAATAGGTCCAGATGGGTACCCTCCTTTGAAAAACTTCTTCTTCAGAAGGGCTGCATAGAATGAAAAACTGAATGCATCTGAGTGATCTAGAAGGATGTGTGAAGAAGTGTTGTTGTGTTTGGTTCCATTCGGAAATCAAATATTTGACGCGTTTTTGACGTTTTTCTGGACTTTGTCATTTTTTAACATTTCTAGCCAATATTAGCAAAGGTTCACTCTGATTTCATCAGTTTGCTTGATTAAATGCTTTACATGTTATAAGACCAAGGTTTACAAATACTTTGTTAAGGAAAAATTACTGAAATTCAATTTTTGAAATTTTAATGAATTTTTTTTACTTCAAAAAATGAGGGGGGGGGGGTGTTTTTTCCACATTTGCGGCTTCTGTTTCTAAACCACTGCAGGGATTT
>JACSZP010000307.1:0-14122 GCA_016161895.1 Pinna nobilis
AAAAAAAACTCTATACAAAAACACTGTACTGTAATTCCTTATTTTTCGCGAGTACTGAATTCCGCGGTCTCGTACTTTTGTAACAAATCGCGATGATTAAAATTGGGAGCTCACAAGAAGGGGATATAACATTTCGCGTCAGTTCGGTTTCCTGAAAACTGAGACATAACTGATCTGATTATTTAATATTATATGTTATTCAGTTTATCTTAGGTTAGTCTCGTGAATTAAGATTACCGTATTATTATTCCAGAAAGAACAAATCTGTCAGATCAATTAAAGGCGAGATTTTAAAATTCGCAAGGGCGTTGATTGGCGAAATAACGCGGATATTAATTCCTCGCTTTTACTTTGAAATTTTCAGTAATTTTTATTGACGAAAGATGCGGAAGTAATTGAGGGCAAATCATTGCAAATGATAATTCATCTGAAAACAAAACTCTTTTCATATCGGGGGCACATATGATTATTTGAAATGTTTTATGTCTGTACAGTAATGACTAGTTTCCCGTCAAGCAGAGATAATATCAGCTTTTTGTTCTTGGCAAATCGGTCAGAACTATGTTGCCTTATCACGAAAAAGACAAAAGTCAGTGATGACACGAAGAAAGCATTAAAGAAATGAGTAATTGTATAGCTGTACGGCTATCCAAACCTTGATTCCCTCCACTATCAAGAGGAAAATCACAGTTGTCAATCATTGCCATTATCATTTATAGATATGGACTTTAGGTCATTTTCACTGTTAAAGACAGTATGTCTATTTATTCAGAATTTCTACTACTACTACCACCTCTAGATAACACAACAGAAGTTATAACAACACGAATCAAACATAACTTCTTTGCAACATTGTATCAGATTACTACTACTTCTGCTACTACTACTATTACTACTACTACTCGTGCTTCTACTACTGCTGCCGCTACTTCTACAACAACAACAACAACAACAACAACTACTACTACTACTACTTAAGCTTCTACTACTACTACTACTACTACTGCTATTACTACTACTACTACTACTACTACTGAATCAACACATGATAAAATAATAATAATGATATTATAGTTATGTTTCAAATGCTATTAATCTCAAGACAATTTTTGCTTTATCAGCCGTAAAGCAAATGCTTTTTTGTATAAAAAGAAAATGATTAACGAAATGCATAGATGCAGAAAAGTGGATGTAATGATATAACGAATGAACTAAAATGCACTTATTTGTGCCATCTCCTATGAATCATTAAGGGAATCAGTTTATTATCCCTNNTGTTATCTGTCATAGAAAATTCAAATATACCAGTGGACAGATATTAAGCATTTAATATCTTAATTACAGTCATTATAGATACAAAAAAAAAACAATATCTCATTATTCTATGGTGCACTTTAAGGACAGAGTCAATCATACTCGTGCAGGATCTAGCTTTGGTAAGGTTATCAAGCACAGAACAGAGAACAATTTCTAAATCAGAGAGAGAGAGAGAGAGAGAGAGAGAGAGAGAGAGAGAGAGAGAGACAAATGGACAAATAGATAGACAGAGAGAGACAAGTGGCACTGAGACAGACAGAGAAAATGATACTAATAGTTGTTATATAAATTTATATATTCATATATACGGAACTACGGGCCTATTTAATCAGTTATGTTGCTTCGGCTAACACTGATTACCGTGAATGCAAACTTTGCAGTTTATGGCTTCACAACGCTATGTTCAATGTACCTTACAGCAGAGGAGTAAGGATGTATAAATTATATCACACCAGTTCCGTTAAATACCGTCCGCCAAAGAAGTGTAAATCTTTAATCATTGTTCACAATTTTAACACTTTTACTTTTATGAGGAATATGTACATAATTATGTCAACATTGTAAACCTTTGCTTCGCAGTAAACAAATAAACAACCATGGTCGAGTCGTACAATTAAGTCATTTATTTTGCTGAAGGATAGAAGTAACATTCTTACAATATCTCTTTATGATGAAGCGGAAATATATTTATAAATGCTTGAATGAATTTGAACCCCTACCCCCTCCACAAGTAAATAACAGAATGAATGTGTATATGATCACTATTTCGCTATTTAGTTTGAGTTAAAAGAATTGTTAAAGGAATAAAAAATCGAGAACAAGAATAGAAAAAAGTGGAGGACAATATTTATAAACAACAGTCTGCATGACCCCTTTAACCTTGCCGTCACTTTTGCACTTTAGTTGAGTATTGAGTCGTAAGTTCATGATGACGTCATTAGATGATTTGTAGAAAAGAATTGAAAGAAACATGAAATTGTTGCCAGTATTGAATTTGCGATTGATTCAATACCTGTGTTTACATTAGACCTTAACACATGCTTGAAATTCTTTACCACCGTGACGTCACATACATGTGTATTGACTTTTCCTAACTTGAATGAATATTTTTTTTAATCATTGTTTTTTGGTCGGCCCAACTGAGGTGTACGAAAATAACTTAGTCATTCAAAACTTTTCTTTTTTTGATTCGTGATGCATAAACATCCTTAAAGAGTGTTTTGGTCACATATATTACTTCTTGTATTCCGTACTGCTTAAAACCTTGAACAAGTAATAAAGTTACTTATTAATAGTAGTGTTTATCTATACGTAAATGCAAATCCAAGTTATTTTAGTATATTGTCTAGCCATTTGTTTAGTGTATCTTACCTATGCTACGAAACAATGCTTGAATTAAAAAATGCAATAATCATTGTAGCTGATATTAGTGCCTCCCACAAATTTTCTTTTCTATTGAAAATAACATTTTGGTTTATTTAAAGAATGAAAATAGTTATATGCTCCATCTGTTTTATTAAAAATCCCTAGTTAAGTGAGAGATAGATTTATATGTATTAAAATAATTTAATTCCATGTCATTGTTTTTAAAGTTAATGACTTTGGGGATTTTACAACGTATATCTTATAATAAACGTTATCAATATCTCAAAGTATGAATAATCTACATTATTTATCCCTCAGTGTCAGTCGTAGTTAGGAATATAATTGCTTTTGCTAATGTCATTCTACAACAAGGTATAGTGTATTCTTAGGACGCTGGTTAAGTGATATAAAACTGTGCACTGTTACAATCTTAAGATTACAATCCAGGGGACACGAGGATTTTAAAAACCACCCGCTTTTCAAAAGCTTCTTTGTTATCATACATGCGTTATTTCTTTAAATGTTTACTTTTAGTACTTTTCTTCGTGTCTTTTGTCAACAACATTGAAATGACACGACAATTTACTATAAGTTAAAGTTGGCATTCACACTATTAATGTAAATGGCCTAGCGTTAAAACATTTTTCAAAAGAGATGAATTATAGGCGGATTTAGGTTTATTCTCCATAATGTATCCTTATCAGATCTTAACGTCCTAAGTGTTTGTTTATCTACATCATGCCAAATTAGTGTCCAGTGCACAATGTACTCCACGTCCGCTATCATTACGTTATATTATATGTTAAACTGTCTGTCAGTGAGTACAACACCTGTTAAAGTTGTACATGTCATCACGAAGTTATTGCAAGATAAATTGCTGTCAATTTCACAAATCGTGTTGATACTTTAATTTCATATTAATCATACGGGTATCGTCGTTCATTCTTTTTTCTAACTCACAATCCAGTGTCCATTGTTATGTGTGTTTTCTTAGGGGCTTCTGTGGCCGAATGGTTAGAAAATTGCGCTTTAAATCACTTAGTTTCTCACCTCTTGCCAGTGCGGGTTCGAAGCAGGAGCGAATCGCTGTTGGTCTCTCCCCGGGTACATTTGTAACCGGGCTATCTCCTCCATCAATAAAAACTGACCGCCACCATATGACAGAAAGATTGTTGAGTGTGGCGTAATGCTAAAAAAGAGAGAAAAAAAAGAACTTGTATCCTAAATGTGTCCTTTGAACAAAACCACGTTGTCTTCTTGTCACGGTGAATCGCATCGTAGCCGGAAACATGTATAGTATGAGGTGCAAAAAGTTCAGTAAGTGTTTTATGGAAACATTCAATCAGATTAAGCTGCTCTCTTAAATCACTTTTATAACATGCACTTGCCGAGCTAATTTTATAGAGACATCAGCCAAAAGAGATTATACCGGATTTCTTGGCTGTTTTGAGCGTTGGTTGGTTTTTATTATTATGTAACGTCCCAAGAATTCTCAGGAATTGTTCACTTTTATGGAGACGTCACTATCCGTCGAAGAAGGGCTTTAAATTTTGACTTCGCTTGGACCCTATGCCCATTGAGCAGTGCGGTTTTTTAACATGTCGACACCTACTGTGACACTGGACATCAATTTAACTGATTCATCCGAAAGATGGCAAAGTAGCCGAATCGGATTCGAAACTATTACTGCAAGATCAGAGGGCAACTCGTAAACCACGGAGGGTTATTTCGTATGTGTATAAAATTGATTGTATATGGGGATAAAAAGCTATACTGTACATTCCAAAACAATGTTGTTTTTTTTTACATCATTATCATAGATTTAGTTATTATTACCGCCACCGCTATCTTCGTCGTCGTTATTATTATCATTTCACGGGAAAATACTGTTACTCGTACATGTATCGATAGTTTTCTTTATTTAGCTCTATATACAGTATCAGAATTGCAGAGAAGGCCTTGGATTCCGTTCAACAAAAATAAAAAGATCAAACTGCAATTTTGGCACTGACGAACAAAATAAGATACTGGCTGACTCACTGACCATATATGATCTGGTTTATGTGCACATAGTAAAACGCGTCTATTAGCTTAGGTTACGCTTTTACTCATTGTGTGCATTATCCTGTATATTGCAAATTTTCATTCTTCATTTCGCTGGTTTATTCCTTCAATAATATGATGTGTGTATGGACTAGCCTATAAGATTTTTTCCTTCAGATGAATATCTTTATAGGATGACATGCAACGAGCAGGAGTTGCTAGCCCTTTTGGAACACCTGAAGTCACTAGCCTCCTTTTCAGCCTATTAAGTTAGTAGTTTAATAAAATTACAGTTTAATTCGTTTAAGTGGATACCATTTTTCAGTAAGATTGCGTCTTTTTGTGTTGGCCGATGTATTAACTATTTGGTATGATTTGGATTTTTCAGACCCCCCCCCTGTATTTTTAGCCCCCTTTTTACTACTATAATTTAAGTACGAGCTTACCCTACCTATTGGCTTTCTTGCCTTTCTTTAGTTTTAAATTAACTTGCTAACATGACATTTGTTTGAGCTTACCTATTGTTCATTTCGCTTTCTTTCAGATGATACTGAAAACCCAGAAATTTCCAGGAATTTCGGCGACTCCGTGGTCTTACAGTTATTCGCGAGAGATTATTTCGCGACTTAATGGGCAAAGGTAAACAAAAACTGTACAATGTAGCATATTCATATCAGAGCAAAATATTTTGCGATTAACTTATTTTGGCGAGTGTGTATCTACGCGCAATTACGCGAAATTAAAGATCTAGCGAATAAAATTGACTTTATAATCAGTAAAGTCCACAAATAACGAGGAACCGGTTGTTACGAATCCATGCATTACTTTGTAATTTCGAATACGAAGATCGGCTAAAACGAGATAAATATCTTGCTCCCTTCAACTTCGGTATATGTGGAGTTGACTGTAATTACTTACATACGTAATTTTCAAATTGGCTTCTTGTCTACATTCGTTTACATTGCTAACCAGGCATTACTAATTTACTTCTTGCCGAACAGTAATTGTCAGGTGATATACCTGGTAGGTTTTCATTTTCCTAGCATGCGTTTTTGCAACATAGTTGTTTGATCATACTGCCTATGCGACTCGTACAGAATTCAGCAAACACGGGGACAGAAATAGAAATATATTTACTTTACTTCAATATTAGTCACATGTATACAATGGCTAAATCCACTTTAATGCGAGAAAAGCCCCCATGTGATCATAAATTCTGAAATAGGAGCTCGATTTCCACCCTAAATTCAAGTAGGTAAACACATGGGGTTGTTAATTAATTTTTCGGATGACTCAAACGTATAAACATATACCTGTGTTGGATATATAGATATAACTAAAACAACAAAACCGTCTGAACAATGTTTAAAGTACAAGTTCTCGAAATAGAACAACCAGCAGGCTAAACATACTTCAAAAAAGAAGAAGGAATTGTATATAGCGTTTTCAAGGTCTGTAATATGTTTCAAAAAATCCCATTTACATACACATTTCTTTGCACGACCAAGGATCGGAAATGGGCATAGTTTCTCCGATATATGATAGTCTTTATGTTCGGGGGATCTAAGGTGTTATTGTGGGTTGTAGTATTGTCAACCTCTCGTTCCCGTATGTGGCAGTAAGCAGGGGTATTGCACACCAAGGATTAAACTAGCATGTTAAATATCCCTTACACTACAAAAATCACACATTCGCGAAGCCTGCCTGTGCATGATGAAGCTATGAGGCAATAAATGTAAATGTATTCAACAAGTGTTTGATTGTCAAGCGGTACAAGGTTCCTTCCAGTATAAAAAAGAGAATATGCCAAGATACCAAAGGGCATTCAAAATTCAAAAATCGATAAACAGAAAATATTAAGGCTATAAAAAGAGGTTACAACAACAACAACAACAACAACAACAACAACAACAACAATCCTTACATAAGAGCCAAAAAGCAAAGCCAAAAGTAGAGGAAGACGAATACCTGTAAAAACCGGGGCTGAGTTCAGGTGCTCTGGAAGCGTAAGCAACGTCGTGTCACATATTTTCGAGTCCGAGAATAAGTCAAAATCGGTAATGATCGTAAACAAGAAAAGGACGAGATTAGGTAAGTGACAAGGGAAACATAATTTTCTCCCATCATTCGCAGATTTATCTCCCATTTTCACGGGACACGATTTCCTTGTCAACCCCTCGGGTGTTGACATGCTACACGCGCTACTCCGGAAGTGTAACATCACAATTTCCTTGACCTCACACTAGGTCGCTTCAAACGTCAAAGAAACAATGACAATTTTAATGCTAACATTAAAAAACATTTAAAAGTTGATGACACTTGAAATTTGAATTTTATTTATTTACAAATTTAAATTCAATTTATTTATTATACTAAAAAATGATGGATTATTTTTGTGTGTGAAATCATAAGAATGAAAAGTAGGTCATCGATGAGGCTCTTTTGCATGTCAAGGCTGTATTCTTACACCATTTAACTTTTAAACTTTTCTTACACCATTTAACTTTTAAACAAATGTTGTTTTTTTCAGACGACGGGAATGTAGTTTAAATGATGGGAGAAAAATAATCTTTCCCTCCCTTGAGGGTATGACAGAGGATTCTCGGTCCTCGGGGTAAGATTCTAAGAAATCAAATCTTCGGCAAGCCTCGGGTTTGATATCCGAGAATCTTACCCCTCGGACAGAGATTCCTCTGTCCTACCCTCAAGGTAGGGGAAGATTCTATTAATCTCTCATCACATATTTTAGAGATAAACCATATCGATCAACCACGTCATGACGGCGACCAAATCTTTTCGTAGTAATGAATTCAATTTAACAATCAGGAATCCTTGGTTAAGTTAATTCTTTGTCAGCAGCAACTCTCTATCAAGAAAATCCTGATATGCAACTTATGCTTTAGAATATCGTATCAACCGATAGACGTATACTCAATATGCAGGTGCCGCTGGAATATTACTGCTTAAAATGGAAAGATCACAATATGGAAATTGAAGTCATCTCTTTTGTCGTAAACTTTTGTTCTCAACCGTCCTTCATTGTCAAGCTCCAAGTGTAGATCAAGGCATTAAGGTATGAGTTAGAACTGTCAGTTTCCATGGTGCACTTTGTTTCGAGCTAATTTGGGTAGATGCGATCAACATAGTCCCCAAATTTGGAATTATTTGATAAAAGAGCGTCATCTACATAGCGGAACGTGAAGTTAAATGATCGGGCCAAGTGCCTGTCAATATTATTTTAGGTGTAACAGGAATAACTAAAATGGTCACTGAAATGAGACTGTCATTAAATCGGAAACTAAATTCTCTCTCTCTCTCTCTCTCTCTCTCTCTCTCTCTCTCTCTCTCTCTCTCGTGTACAATGACAAAAAACAACAACAAAAACACAAAAAAGAACAAAAAATAAATAGATAAATAAAATAAACCCGCCCAAACAAAAAAGAAAAACGAAGGAAAAAAAAAACACAACCCCTCCCAATAAGTTCAATATATGCAACATCAGCGAAAAATGTATGGAAAACTAAGCAGGGACAGACAAACTAACAAACCAGGAAGTAACGATTGCTCCCCTATAGTTTAATTTAAAAGGGAAGATCAGTAAATATATTGGAAAGGTGAACAACGCTTTTCAAATAAATGTTGTAGGTAGATCATTTTATTAAAGCTTTCACGTAGATGAAACTAAAATTAATTTTTAAACAAAGAACATTGATTCGACACCTTTAATACTTGCAATGAGATGATACAAGGTAGTCTTCATTAGAATAAAAATCAGATTATATGAAGTAGGGAATAAGTATTACAATTGTCAAGTAAATATTGATTATAATGACCAAATATAGTTTCTTTTCTTCAGAGTGCAGTTGCTAATATAAGACGTGAATACAAGTTTTCAGATTATGACGTCAAGGTTATTTTCAGTGTGGCTGATTGACTTGCTCCTGTAATCGGAAAACAATATAACTGCACTTTAATTTCTGTAATGTCATCACAGTGCCAAAGATCAAGTATACTTTCTTATTTTCACATTCATCATATTATTTACTTCGAAGTAATTACTCGGTTTATTCAGTCCCTATATGTAAGAATAAGAATCATCATCATTTTGAATTTCCGCTTTGCATGAGGTGTAACAAAAAGTAAGAAAAATAGATACAATGGCAGCAATTTAACAAACTTTTAATTTTGCAGATTGTACTCTTGGATTTTCATACTCTCCTGTCATATTAGAAACTTTTGAAATGTCACTCGCAGTTATTAACTACACGAACAGGCAATTTAATGACACAGCTAGTGAGACATACGTGGGAGCAAGGGGAGGAAATCAATGGGATAGTGGGTACACACAGCGGTGTCACCTCTCACTAATCTGTCTTCAACACGACCTCAGTTGGATGCGAAGTAAAAGAAGGCAAACGTTCATGTAACATGTACATGTTATCTGTCAGATATTACATAAATATGTGTTTAAAAACTTGACGTTCGATGAGTTCTTAGCATGAATACCAAAAGGCCGCTACAAATGAAATTGAAAAAATCACCTTACTGAATAATAACGATAGTGGTGGCGTTTTCTTTTTTTTTTTCTTTTCTTTTAACACCAGCAATAGGCCTAATCGCTTAATATAACATTAAGATATAGTGTTTTGTCGAGATAAGCTTGTTGAGGGTAATTTGCTTGATTTTTGTAGTGTTTGCATCTTTTTATAAATCAATATATATAGTATTTACCAAATAGCAATGGTTTATATGCAGGATTAATGTGGAGAAGAAAGTTGCAGGCAGATTCATCAATCGAATGGCAGACAGCACCGTGTCGAAAACAAAAAGAAAACAATACCACAAACACTAATTCATGTAAAATAAAAGATCAATTAACACAAGCGATACTGAAACCCAGGGGTGGGATCAGATGACCCGAAATTGATAAGTGCTACATAAGCGGCACCCGCCGTGTCACGTCATATTTTCAAGTTCGGGAACAAGTCACATTCGGTATAAGTCGTAAAAGAGAACAGAATGACTAGGATTTACAACAAAGGGAATATCGATGACAATTTCTGACAGAAACAATATATGAGTGTAATTAAGGACAACAGTTGTTTTGAGTGCACCCTAAGGACATAGATTTGAAGATGACATAGCCGTTAGATGAATATTTTTGAAAAATTCACTTTAAAAAACTAGAATGAAATAAATTGATATGTGTCATTTGATAACCTGTCTGAGCGTGAAGTAGAGTTATGCAGATTAGCATTACTATCCATCCACCCGTAAGTTCGATTTTTTTATAGTTCGGAAGAGGGATTACATGCAGTCAATGTTTCGAAAAGCAATTTTATTACATCAAAAGATAAATTACATTTTTTTCCAGAATTTCCACTGTCCTCAGAAAACTGAGTACGAACCACACCCACACACCCACAAAGGGTAAATGCAAAAACAAAGAGAAAAAGACAGAGAGACAAGACAAGAGAGAACAACAAGACAACAGACAGAGAGAGTTATCCAAAGTACCTTATTCGGTTGGTTTATTTCTTAATTTAAAAAATATGACAACATTAGCGCTGAAAGTAGGAAAGTAGGACTTTAATAAGTAAAATATTGCATCGATAGTATTAATTGTTGATGGAAGGGAAAATACATAAATGATTCACAGGTATTTAATTTTAATCATTAATAAGTGTCAGGAATTCATCAGTATTTTTATATATTTATGAGGGCAATAAAGTGTGCATTTAATTCTAAAACTTATATTAGGGAAAAGGGGAAATTTGCAGGATAGGGTTGATAGAGGGATAAGTTGCTAAACCCATTGTATTATTTGCAAATTTTGTTTGTATCTATAGATGTAGTGAAAATATTTTTCATAGTTCGATATTCCTTGCTGTTTTTGGGTCACAATGATTCCAGTGTAAAAAAAATCCAACAACAACAACAAAAAAGCAAAAAACAAAACAAAAAACAAAAATAAAAGTCTTTTTTGACACATACAATAATCTATTCACCTCCCCCCCCCCCCAAAAAAAAATGGGATTGTTACGTTTGTTATTATTTTAACAAAGGCAAAATATTATCTCTGAAGGCTAAACCATATATACTTTGGAGGTTTGAATGGGATATCACGATTGAGTGTCGTCTTATACTGTTTTAATTTCGCCAAACTCAGCGTAATATCAGAAGAGGGGAGGGAATATGGACTGATACATTCAAATATTGAATGATTGAAATACAGACAACTCTGCAATATAATGAGATCGCATGCAACGAGGTACCGGTTGTTACGAGTAGATTTCTTTTCCGGATGCATTTCCCATGCATTACTATGTTATTTCAAATAACGAAGATCGGCTTTAATGAGATAAATATCTTGCTCTCCCCAATGCCGTTGTATGTGGGGTTGTACTGTCATATAAGAGATCTGTCTTATGATTGATGTCTTTTGAACAGATTTCAATCTTATATATCAAATATCAAGTTTTTTGTTGTTGTCATTGTTGATGTTGTTGTCATGATGTTGTCTAACGTCTCAATTGAGAAAGTTTCGCTCATAAGGTGATGCCGCCAAATAGCTGAAAATGCCTTAGCATCATGACCCGTGCTTGGCACTTAGGATAGATAACTGAACAGTGAGAGGTTTATTTTAATGCACTGACTTTATTTGTTTGAAGGGGCCTCTGTATTTATTGGCACATTTAAAGGATAAAAAAAAAAACAGCCAAGAAACATTGAATCAACTTTTTTTTCATTATTTTACGTAGCCTCTCTACCATACCATTCATGATATCAACTGCTTCTGACCTAGCGAAATTTATCAATTACAAAAGTGTCAATACCATGATCATACGACGAAGGATTTATATTTACTTATATATATACCATGGGCTTAAACACAACGGATTTTAGTGATAACTGTCAAATTTTACAATATACCACAGCCGATGTGTGTGTAAACAATTTTATCAGTGGGATATTATAACACCAGAGCAGGGTTAATAACACATAATGCATATTCATCCATACCGGATATTTCATCAAATTCTGCTAAGTACCATAACTGACCCGAATACCTGACCCGACCCGACCTCTAATGACATTTGTGGGGAATGTTAGCATTAACTATTTACAAATCGACCACCGATAGTAATACAATTAATAACGGTCAAATGCTTCACACCGTTATCACATGTTACAATACAGAAAGACAATGCATGTAACACCAGAATTCATTATTACCACTGTATATAGGGTTATTTTCGCCCCGTGTTATTTTCGCACTACAGTACTTTTTAACAATTTCGCGCAGCTTTAAATTTACTTAGTCTCGTCATAATTCTATTTAATAAATTTACCATTTTGAGTTCGCTAACTTATTAATTCGCCTACGGACGATAAATGCGAAAGGGCCGAAAATAAAACGGGAGCGAAAATTTCCCTGAATACTCATTGTGTAATTTTCAGAACGTTTACAACCAGCTCTGTGTGCTATGGCTCCCCGATTACATCAAGTAATTTGTTTCGCTTATTATCACTCTACAAGATTACTTGTTATCAGTTAAACTCTCCCAAATGACTTAATGCTGTCCATTTTATCTTCAAATATGTGTTATCAACGGCTATGATGTACATGTTCAAATATGTATACATGTGTACAGAGGCAATATGAGTTCCGTATTGTTCTCTGTACGTACAACAATATAATACAGGCTCTATTTATTTAACGATTGTTTTAAAGAAATCAAAATTTGATCAAAATTCAGTGGTTGGTGGTTTAATTGTAGATTAATTTCCCACTCAGGAATCTTTCACTTACATGGGGACGTCACTGTGTGCCAGTGAAGTGCAACACATTTTATCTATGCTTGACACTCATCGCCATACAGCAGGGAGGGTTCTTTAACGTGGCGACACCTCCTGTGTCAGACGATACATATATGATTCGAATACAGGGATAAAGAATGTACAAGTCTATCCTGCTTTAAGATACCGTCGGAGAGAAGGGGCAAGGAGTTACATATGACAGGTGATCTCTTAATTCAGGTGATTCATATAGCAAAAAAAAAATTTTGGGACCATGCATTTAGGCCACATAAGACAGGTAATCCTTTAATCTAATGGGTCACCACGTCAAGTTAGACTATATGTTACTTATGGAAATATGCAAGTTATCGGTAAAACTATATGTGCACAAGTTAAGTTAGGGCAAACATTTTGAAATGTAATGTATAATACAACGGCAAGTTTTAATTATTATCATCAGGGAAACAGATCTGGTCGAATGTTGTCTGATTATTTCATAACCATTGGTAGGCCGTACTTCATACACAGATTTTGACTACAGATTACTCCTTTTACCTGATAAATTAAAGACATAGGGCTCACGGCGGATGTCACCGGTCCACATGGGATGCTTACTTCTCCAAGGTACCTGATTCCTTTTCTGGTATATTCAGGGTCCGCGTTCATCCAATTCTTAATTGTGAGATCGATTATTGTTTGTTACTTTTACTCGTTCGTTGATCAAATTGGATCAGGTCTTTTACATGTATTTCTAACAGAATGTCTACATACTTTTTAATGTTACGAGTGCGTGAAATGTTATTGAAAAGATTAGAGGCTTGTTAAATTTCAGAATATTTAATAGAATCTTCCCACTTATTTCTCACTTAAATTGTAAGGTGTCTGCAGTGATGTTTAATGACTGCTGGGTATGTCAATTATATATCGATCTGGGATAAAAAAAATATCTCAAGAAATATTGATGAAATATTTCTGTAGGTCCGCTATTACATTTATTATTGCAATATCGGAATTCATTTTAAAGAACAACCAAGAAACTTTAAGAATTCTAGAATGCTTGTTTTCATTATTCTGATAGATATACACTTGATATATATTTTGGACGGAAATCACCAATATATCTTTATTGTATATATATCAAGCTAAAACTCAGTACTCAGCTGAACTGTTTTTCATCAATTTTAAACTAGCTACAATTAAATTAAGTGCAAATTAATGTTCAGTATCTGATGTACATCATATAATCTTGTGCTAATCAGCAATTCGCAGCCAGAAGATATTTAAAAAAGGCATTGAGCATGAAATTCAAGATTTGAGTAAGTGTCCATTTTTTTACCTAAGTAACTAAATAACAAGGAGTAACACACACTCTTACTGAGTATTCTGATAGTTGAATAGTATGATGTAAATACATTTAACACACTTAGTAAACTTGTGTTCACTCCAAACTAACGAAAACCCTTTGACCTGAGTACAAAGCGTGAGCTTCAGATTTATCTTATTATTATTATTATTATTGTTGTTGTTGTTGTTGTTGTTGTTATAATAATAATAATAACAATAATAATAATAATAATAATGATAATAATAATAATAA
>JACSZP010000307.1:14166-34096 GCA_016161895.1 Pinna nobilis
TTATTATTATTATTATTATTATTATTATTATTGTTATTTGTGATTGTCGGCCCTAATATACTATAATGTTTTATAAACACATAAGTTTTTATTTTCTGTGAAGCGGTTGTCTGTCTTGTTCAATCAAAAATAAAACCTGATTCGTGCACTGAAAACATGCCACAGACAAAGGGAAAGCGATATGCCAGATATTTTAAACATATCCAAGTCTCGTGTTCCGCGAGAATCTGATAAGGTCCTATACCTACGTCATTTGTAGAAATATATCCGTTTTAGCCATTCAAAGAGGACTCTTAATCCAGTTTGGCTGATACATCGTTATGAAATGAATAGGGATGGCATGAAATATTGTTCAATCAAGGATAGCTCTCACATTAATGAAGTCATCACCTGACACAGAATAACAGTTGGGGAAAAAACAGAACAATGAGAGGAAACATGAACTATCCGTGTTAGAGGGAATCTGGCTGTAGCTGTCATGCAGTCGGAAATCAAATCAAATGGCTACAATAGATATCAGAAATTGATATGTAGGATAGTGTCCTAGTACTGGAAACAGATCAGTAGAATATGAAATTTTTCATGATTTCTTTTTCTTGGAATCATAACAGAATGATGTGTGAGCAGTGATAGGTCATGAGAAACGACTTCTCGGAGTAATGGAAATAAAATGTCTTACAATCATTCATCTATTAGACTTCACTCTGAGTGTTTGATTGACCCTGCTTGACAACAACAGTAACCAAGACAAAAGTTTAATTTTTTTTCTGACGAAAATATAAGAAGAGTCTATATTCTTCAGAACTTTTCTCCATATATTTTTTTCTTTTTTTACTTGACGAACTTCCTGTAAGTTATAGTCTCTACTTCTATAACAAGCCTCAACATACATATATCATATGACAAACAGCATCTATCTTCAGCTGCCCACATTATCTTCGTCCTTTGATATTCAAAATTGCATTGTAAGCATTAGTTATATTACAGCTTTTCAATATTTGCAGGAATAGATTTTTATTAAAGATTGAAAACATTATAAAGAATTCTATTGTATTTGACATTTATTAAACGATATCAGAAATATCTATACCACGCAAGCAATTCGCCATATACGTAACAAATAAAGATCAATTTTAGATATTATATTCCCGTTTCATTGTCACACCACGAAGCTTAAACTACATGTTTTGGCTGTCTCAAATAAACACAAAACAAAACGTGACTTCTGTGTGAAATTAATATTTTTGTAATCAAGAGAAAACCTAGACATAGAGCTTATGTTACACACCTGTTAATCCGTCATACTACTAGTTATACTCTCAGCATACTTTGTCGTGTCACCCACAGGCATTGATATAGCTTATTGAAATTGTAAATCAAATAGATGGGAGAAATTTTGTATGAGGTCCACAATTTTGCAATTTTTCATGATTCCACCGACACTAAATGAGAAATATTGGTATCAATAAATAACTACTCTTTTGTAATAATGATATCATATTGGGATGAAAAATTATCCTAGATTTCACACAAAAACTGGACATAATAAAAATCTAAATTTATTTTGAGACGAATATGTGACAGGTTTAATCATAGTGCTCGTTCAATGTTTGTTCCTTTTGAGGATTGTATAACTTATTCGTATTCAGTTCGATATAAATCAGATTGCAAAACTTCCCCGTTGTAAAATCTACAGTAATACTACTGGAGAAAAAACATTAATCATTCATTTTCAATAGGTATTGCATTCTAATATATGACGTAACATCCTTCCGAACACCCCTTTTCTTCTGGTTTTGGTTTCCTACGTGTTCTTCGTGTATTTTTTTCCTTAATTCGAAGACCTCTTTCTGGGTTCCGAATTCTCCTTGATAATTCGCCATTTCTAGGTAATGTTTTCTTAAAGAATTGGAAAAAAAATTAAACTTTACAGTCCTTAAATATTTTAAATATGTACTGTAGAACGTGTATATATTTTTAATATACAGTTCTACGTGGTTGGAGTAGTCTAACATCTAATTCGCATATGCCTTACAGTTACTAGTCTTAGTGAAGAAAGGATCGCCCCAAATCCGGAGCACTTAGACTTCAGTGGCATGCGATGTCGATCGTTCTATCATCATTTAAATAATTCTAAGGGTAGGGTAAGCAACAACTGCTTCGCGCGCGGCAGCTATCGCGTCACATATTTTCGAATACAAGAATAATTCACAATTGGTGATGGTCATAATGGAGAAAAAGGGGTTCAAAGTTAATTTTATTGGTTTCAATACTTTCTATCACAGTATAGTTCTGTTAGATCTTCGTCCCCAACGGGAAGTATTATCTGTCGTGATATGTTTCAACATTACCTTAATACCTGAGTATTAGAGGGTATGTTTTTTTCTGAATTGTTGGTTAACTTCCCACCCAAGACTCCTATTCTTACATAGAGACGTCACCGTGTCACGGGTAAGAACGGCACATTTTGCCTGTGCTTGGCGTTTTGGCCGTAGAGCAAGGGGGGGGGGGTCTTTAATGTGCCAACATATACTGTGACACGGGACATCGGTTTATACTGTCTCATCCGAAAGACAGGGACGGCCAACCGTACCGTGGCTTGGGCTCGAACCCATGACCCTTCGATTCGAAGTCGAACACGCTAACCACTAGGCCAAGGCGACCCCAGTATTAGAAAGGAACTGAAACAGTTTATAGGGGAAATCACCACCGATTGATATCGTGAAACTGAGGCAAATGTAAAGATGCAAAAATGACACTACATAATTATGATATAAACAAGATATCATTTTTTAAACTGTCATATACATATCTTACTAATATTTGAAATAACCGATTTCAAAATTAAAAACACAAACAGATTTGCTATTGTCAATTAACATATATAGCAGAACAAATCAGACCATGCGTGATCATGAGAGTTAAAGATGCTTTCTGGTCACTAGATCTCACTCTATTTGCGATTCCATCTGGTCCTGGATTTTTTTTATCTGTCACATATTTACTTTGTTGAATTGGGATATACAGTGTTATAGGATAGATGAGACTAGATAGTGACGACGTTTATTTAGCTACCAAACACATGTTATATAAATACAAGAAAGACGGTAAGACATATCTACTGTACATGTCATGTCAAATTTGACACACGGATATAAATGATATGATACTGACACATACCTTTTTGATGTTGACTTCCTGTTGTTTGTGATCCTACAGTGTCCTTATTTCTCGTTCAGATTC
Organism: Pinna nobilis; assembly: GCA_016161895.1. Classification (NCBI taxonomy): domain Eukaryota; kingdom Metazoa; phylum Mollusca; class Bivalvia; order Pterioida; family Pinnidae; genus Pinna; species Pinna nobilis. The sequence continues at coordinate 17,410 of JACSZP010000307.1, forward strand.
TATTGTATTCTCAGATTCTGAGATGAAACAGTGAAACCAACATAACAATATCAACACCTATGTTAAACAATGTGTCATATAGCGGCATGAATCACTTGTGATTGATTCGGTATCACCACCAAGTTAGATATTTTCTAATCTGGTAACCGTCATAATTACTCCTATGCCGCCTCGCAGCATACGGTTCGGTTCGTCTTCCTCTATATTTTATCAAATTTTTAATCGTATTCCAAATCGGATTATAGAAATAGTCTTGAATTATGTCTCTGAAAACTTTGATTTCAATAATTCTTCACCTTTCCCGGTCGAAGTACGAGTTAGGAAGTCACGGTACCAAAGTACAGAACTTTCTACGACATCTCAACTTTGATACATAAAAAACACACATAATAAGTACATAGTTTTAGTTTAACATCCTGAAGGCTACCATATTCATGGTAAACAGACTTTTGTCAGTCCTCTTTCAAATAATTCATATTCTTATCTGAAGTTTTTTGTTTTTTGGCATCAGAAATCTTCACCACTTTCTATCGTGTAGACATGCTTTTCACTTTACGAGCTGACACATTCCGTCGATGAATCTTTAATCGTTTGTTTATAGTCAGTATTGGGGTAAATATTCCTCTATTCTAGCTCAGAATCGACTGCTAGAGTTAAACACGAGACTCTTGTGAATCTTTGATGTATCGTCCTGCCAGTAATCAATGTAGTACAGTAATGGGGTAAACCCTGGTTTCATTCAAAGTTAAAAGATCTATAGATAACACGCGTATCGTCGGGACTGTGCTATAAATAAATATTACTATTGACCAATCACTCGTGATAAATAGTTTAAATACGTCTGTCTATCCCAATCCCTATCATATCAAATAAATAAAATTATGATGTCAGATGCACTTTACAAAAATGAATATGAAATATTTGTCTTGCATTTTCGGGTGGGCATGATAGACACTTGATCACTCCTTGAGGTCGTCTAGCAACACTCAATCCTCAATCTTTATCGTAAAAAGTGTTTATATGAAGACCTATACTTGCTTACTATCAAAATGCTTATTGTTCGCCGACTCCTTCGGGACACCTGCTCCCATCCCGTTAATGATTTGCAGTTGTTTTCGACGTTGAGACCGTCATTATTTTAGAATTTCCATTTTTTTAGAACTTTGATTTTCTAATTTTCTTTGGTACTACTTCAATTTTACATTAGCACTGTGTTTCTGCTAATACTCTTCAATCAATTTTGTTTTATAGAATACAAGCATGTATGTGACAAACATAAAGAAATATAAGATAATTAACATATATCCGATTATATATATTTTTATTTAATCTTTTTAAAATTATTTTATGTTATAAATTTTATTTTATTATTTTATTAATTATCATTATCCATTTTTTTCTGTATGTCGCACTCGACAATATCTCATTCATATGGTGTCTGTCAGGTTTTATAGATGAAAGAGAGATCCCGGTTATTAAAGTGCCCGGGTAGAGACCACCGGCCTTCCACAAGTATACTGGCAAACCCCCTCACATTATCATATAAGAATCCAGCGGGGCTCGAACCACGCTGAGTAGAAGTGAGAGACACTGCTTTAAAAGTGTAACACTCTACCCATTCGACCATGATATGATTTCGGAATATTGATAATTATGTGTAATTCCGATCATAAGCTTTTGTATCAGATCAACACCACTAGCAAAGTATATCTATTTTGAATGAGATGTTTCCATCGGTTTGTTTGGTTATTACTCTTCTCTGGTGCTTGTACTCTTATAACTTTTTCCCATGTGTTCGTCATTCCGTAATATTGTACTGACGCACGCGAGTTATTGGGAGGACAGATATGCATGTCAATACTCACGTTTTTTCACACAGGTCATATTCCCTGATCTGAAAATATGTAAATGTGAAAGTATCTGGGACTAGGTACTGGAAACTCCAAATCTTACGACATAAGTGGAAAATATTAGATAGAATTGCTGCTGATCAAACGAAATTGTTTTTATGAATGAAATGGTCAATGATGAAGAGTTGATAACATAAACTGACAGAGTTGTGAATTGTAGTCTTTAAGCTTTTCTCTTTGGTTTTCTTTTTGATTGTTTGTTTATTATTTTTTTACAGCAGTTGGCATTACCGATTATTATTTTCCAATTGCAAACAAAGTTCTGTACTGGCTAAGTTGCAAAACTAAAGTGAATATCAGGCAAACCATAAGTCTGCATATCCAGTAGGATTTTGGAAAACCATCTTCGGAGATCTTCCGGTCAAGAAGGTGCTCGATCAAATGAATGAGCCGTCTCATCATCGTCGAATCATCTCTGTCAACAAGTCATTTTGTTATAGTAGCATATAAAACGCACCTGAATCATTTTAAGAAACCATTCATTTTTACTCATACTATGAATTTCTGTTCTTAATTGTCTGGACAATCAACTACTTGTTCAAATAATGGGCATTATTGGTAACGTGCTCACAAAAAGCTTTTATGCAACAACAAAAAAAAAAAAAAATAAAAAAGATAGAAGAATACATATACATGTACTTATCTCGCGTCTTCCTTTTCTAATTTACACCTACAAAACATAGATCAAAATCGACTTCAGAGCCATGAGTGGAATTTTCAATCAGTGAAACAATATGTGAATACTGTGACTGTAAAAGCCTGACGCTGCACAGACTTCTTGATAACGACGAGAACAATTAGGCGTTCATCTATCATTAAGAGCTGTTCAATCTGCTTTGTAATATCACAAATTGATAAGGTGAAATCATAACGAATGATCGCTCACACACATTATGTTAGATGTCATAACTATGAAATATTGATGAATATTTTCCATTAAAACAGAAAAATCGGAAACTCTCCTAAGTGAAAATCGTCCAAACAAAATTAAAACTCATTTGACAACATATAGACTTGATGTCATGCCTTACATGGGCAGTTAGGTATCAGACCTTTACATATTGGGTTGATTTCTAATTCCGGCACGACAGGAGAGCAGCGCTAGTGTGCTTCGAAGGGAAGTAGTATTATTCTGACGTGATAATATATAATGCCCTTGTTAGAACAATGATTACATCCGACATGTTGTACGTATTAGGAACTTCCCATCCGGGACCTTTTTTACAGAAATTCTTACGATCAAAATTACTCAAAAACCGTAGGTACTCAGCATCTTAGTAAGAGTTATCTAACTAAGTAACACTTTCTTTATTAATTTGGTTATGGTCCATTTTACTGTAAATTTCGTAGTTTTTTATTTAATGTATAATATATCGCATATTTAGAAAAGATGAGTGACGATCACAAGTGATTCTAATCGGTTCTTTTTTATACCAAAAGGAGCCTAAGTTCTAGAACTAACTAATAGCCGTTCTATCGAACTGGACCGATCCGTTGAACACGATGCGATGGTTGTTGCAAGAGCACAAGGGAAACTAATTCCATTTGGATACCTTGTATCATTTCATTATCATTCCTCGTCTAATCTTTTATGTGAAACTTAGTAAGGCCGCCGTGGCCTAGTGGTTTGTATGTTCGGATTCGAATCGAGAGGTCCGGGGTTCGACCCCAAGCCACGGTCAGTTGGCCTTCTCTCTCTGTCGGATGAGGCAGTAAAGACTGAGATCCCGTATCAGAGTAGGTGTAGGCACGTTAAAGACTCCTCGCTGCTCTACGGCCATAAGTGCCGAGCACAGGCAAAATTGTTCTTCCTTCTGTATACGGTGACGTCTCGATATCAGTGAAAGATTCTTGAGTGGGACATTAAACCAAAGTGAGACATAGAGTTCCGTATATCCTGCTGTACTTCTTCTTTTTTATCTTGATCTTTCTTCGTACTTTGACTTTATATTAAAAATGCTCTTATTAAATATTCTCGTGGTGAACATTTTCTAATCTATTTTCATCTTTGAGTCATGAACATGCAAGTTTTATGGATAATAGTATTCTACGGAAATAAATTTAATCAATACATCGTGCGGATTTCTAATTTAAATCGTATAGGAGTATTCAACCACGCATACTCTTTATTTTTTTAAGTGCATACTATCTATTCGAGTTTTACATCTTTTAAAATCATTTGTTGTCCTCTGGTTCGCATAGATAAGTATTCTGTTATCAGTTCTTTTCCCCAGTAATAATGAGAAAAACTACCTTAGTGATTCCGACTACTTTCTTTTCCCTTTTTTCAAACAAAACATTATTCTGTAGAAATTGGAAGTGACGAAAGAAATATTTTTGAAAAAAAGAAATGTGAATAGGGATACAGAAATATCAAACATTGATTCTCTTATATCATTTCACATTTCATTTACACACATTTTCATGATAAAACACATCTTTTTTTATTAAAAGGTCTCGGGTATAATCGGGTGATAAGATGGCCAAATCTTTTGACAGTCACACTTTTATGTAGATTTCAGTACGGGCACAGTGGTATGAAATGGAAAAATTGCAATAGATAATATTGGCACCTAAAATAATTAAATTTATTCCTTTATTTAATTTCTAGCAGAAATTGAATTAAAGTTGATCGAAAGATGTTATAGACAATTGGTGAGTTATGGTATTACGAGCAGTGTATTTGTGTCTTGGATTGATTCTTTGTAATATCTAATGTATATATAACATTCACCCCGTTGAATAATCTGAATAATACAGAATGTGCTATAACACAATTGTAGGGCAGCTTAACCGAAGATGCACTGTATGTGTGATATCTAAATTCAAATAACTTCGTTTTGAACTACAGACGCCCAATGACAAATTTAAATGACACATGCAAAGTTCAACTTTTGTGAAATACTAACTTTATTCTTAATCAGCATCATTATGATGATTTCTATACTGACTTAATTTTGCATGTGTGTTCAAGTATTCAAATGGATAAATCAGTATGTGTACAAAGAAAGAATTCTTTGTGTTGACAAATGAATTTTCATTTTTTTCTACGTGACCCTTCAACGCCACCATAATGTAATTTGAGACCGAAAACTATACAATGTACATGAATACATAAAATCAAACATTTCAGTACTGTAGATAATCTCTTGAACGCTACCATTCGTGTTTTTTCTACGTTCATACTCTAGTGAACCGTATAGGTGACACGACGGGTACGACAAGTGCAGCAGGAGCTGCTTACCCTTCCGAAGCACCTGAACTCACCCCCGATTTTAGTGGAGTTCGTGTCATTCTATTTTAGTTTTAAGTGCAATTGTGTGTATTATTGTTTGTACTGTAGTCTCTTTTCCGTTTTAGCCACGATATTGTCTGTTTTTGATTGAATTTTGAATGCCCCTTGGTATCCTCTATCCCCGTTTTTATAATAGACCATTTCGGAATACGCTTTAAACGGTGATGATAAGCAGATTTATATAATAATACCCTCCCAGTGAAACCTAAAGTCAAAATAGCCAGTTGCGCAAACATTTCAAACAATACTTAAATCAAAATACTTCGAACGTAACTATAAATAGAACATTATCAAATATTTGACATATGTTGTTAAAATATGCGAAAATATTCAATGTCAATACACTTAAGGTCGTGTACAATATAGCAAAAGTAAAACTATTGATTACCGACATTAACAGGTATGAAACAACAAATATGATGGTTCCGGAAATACCCCCACAGAGACTTATTAAGGAACAATTTATCTGGAGCGTTTATTCACCGACGAAAATGTTTCTATTGAGCAGACAGAGTATGTGAAAAGCAAAAATAAATATATCATTAAATTAAATATTCTGTGGATAAATGCGTGGCAGCGAATAATATACCGAAAAGAATGTCCAAACGTATCAACGCGAGTTTTCTGGGCTCTGCCTATGCAAGGTTGCCCTACATTTAATTGCAAGGAATATTTTGGACTTTTTTATTGATATTTCAACAGTAAACACAATTTAATCCTCTATGGAATTTTGGCAAGCTTTTTGATTCCCGAAATCCGTTCTATCCATTGGAAAAAATGGTAAGAACACAGAATAATTCTTGACGTAAACTGAAAAGCTGACATCCGGAAAAAAATTCATCCAGTTGGTTCTATTATAACTCCTACACCAATTAGTTCCTCCGAAATTGTGCTCTATTGACTAGTCACCATCTGTTGTACTTCAGGGTGTTTGTATCATGTACTAGATGATATATATATGTGCATGTATACAGCCAAATCAACACTAGCAAACAACTGTATATTATAGACCCATCTGCGCATAGATACCGTTTCGGCTGCCCCCAAAAGAACCATTTTTGTACAAGTCAACCTTTATACGAAGACCAACTCCCTATAAAGATCGGTTTTCTCGTGTCCCTCAGCACAACATTGTTCACAAGATTCACTGTATACATGCTTGTGTGTGGTCAGAACGGACAAGATGAAAAAACATGACATAATCCAGATAACTATAAGAAAATGGAGCGTGTATTGGAACATGATTATATCTTGGGAAGTGCGTGAAATATCAACAAACTTAAGAGAAGAAGCTATAAAGAGAACGAGTGATAGACATCTAGATCTATATCGGATATTCTTCTTTCTTTTTATGAGGTAGAGGCATGATTCAAAGGATGTTCAAGAAATATGAGCATTGGTCCATTCATCTTTCTTCTGTTGCTCATTGATTCAGAACATTAATGTTAACAAGAACCCTACTGATTTATTGGTATTTTTAAACATACTTTAACATTTCATGTCGTACACAATTGTTTCTGTGTGAGCTGCCAATCACTTTAGCCAGGGTTACGGCAATACAAGAAAGTCCCCCACTCGGGAGGAAAACCTACATGTAATATTCAAGAAAGATCCTTTTAATATTTTCTCAGAAATAACGATAACGGGGATCTTTTAAAGACGGACAACCGCTGTGCCAGGGAATAGGAATACCTGAAGAAACCCATTATCCGAGTTGGCGACTACCATACCATCTCAAATTCTCCAATTTAAAATCCAAGACCATGGATCGAAACCCAGTGAGAAGCGAGTGTGCTAACCACTGAGCTAAAATTCGTACACCATATAACATGAATATTGATTCAATGTCTGCAAAAAACGGACAATAAATGAAATGTTCAAAGCTACTACTCTGCCAAAACAGGTAATTAAGAATCTACAAAACATTAATATAATCTCACAAAGAAAAAACAATGTAAATGTAAATTATGTTTAATAAGAAGACATATCATTTATCCATATATGCGCAGAAAAATGGAATGTTTTATCAATTTACATCATTTTACATGCTTCATGAGCATGGCTTCCTTAATTCAAAATAATCTTGTTAGTAAACTTAAAAGAAAATAACAACAAGGCATGTATCTGGAACGGCACCCCAATGCTCAAAATTTAAGATTGAAAACAAATGATTGACACTTTCACAAAAAAAAAAAAAAATTATCTCTGTATTGAAAAAAGGAAAATAAATCGAAACTTCAAAAATCAAACCAAAATCTCAACATGAATATAATCAGTCATGATACACATTTTTACATCAGAAAAAAACCCAAGTACATTACAAACAGCATTGTGAATACACTTATTTAAGCAGTAAAACAATCATAAATTCTTACAGACAGTGGTAGTCAAATATATAATGATTAGATATTTTGAAGAAAAAAAATATTTACATGTAGTAGTAAAATTATCTGAATGTTGTGAGTCATAAAATCTGTTACTAAATCTTGTTGATTGGTTTCAATTCAAACCCAAATTATAATAATTCACTTCCTTTCACTTTAAGCAAACTTTCTCTCATCTCAGAGTACAGGCCAGATTTACGCATGATTAGAATGTTTTAACACCAATCAAATGTTGTACATGCATTTACCCTCTATATCAGATTTGAATTCGATCAAAATGACTATGAAAGATAAAGAGAAGCTTAAAGATACATTTCACTATTGTTTCGGTAGAAATATTTAAGTTGTGAAAATAGAAATGTTGTGAATCATGAGATGATACACAATCATTTTGTGGTAAAAAGATTCATTTGTGAAGCTTTAACCTCCTTTTTGTTGGCAACATTACACTAGTAAAGAAAACATGCAAAATTTAAAGTACTAGTACAGGTTTTCCCCAGTACGGATAGACAAACAGGGACAAACAGTCGAGAGACAAAGGCCAAATTGTATACACCCCCTAGTAGTTCTGTAGTTGTATGGATTATATGACTAAAGAAATTTTAGGTCAAGACGATATACATTGTAGCTTTACGTAAATGTATATCAACATTTAATGTCTGTGCTGACTTGATAACAATGGAGATTGCAAACCCAGGTCGTAAGATGGAACTCTTTTTATATCTACTAATAATTAGCATACTGTTAGACTGACGAAACAACAATAATTCCTTGTCAATTTACTATGGGGCAAAAAAGTGATTTTTTTTCTAGCATGTGGAGAATTGATTTGAATGAGGAAAAACTTATCCCTTAAATACATGTGCTTTCACAAATTGAGCTGGGGCTTTACCCTTAGTGACAGAGAGAGAACTTCCGTAAACAACTGAGGTATGTTGTAATATAGATGATAAACTATATATTCAAGTTAATGTTCTCTTTGTGTATTACACAATTTTCAATATCATTCCAGCTGTTGTAGGTTTCACACTTTTTCTCCTATGCTCAAGATTTCATCCCATGCAAAGAGGGGTTTTTAACATGTCAACTCTTATTGAGATACAGGGCTTTTTATTGTCCTTTCAGGACATGGAAATAAGTGATAGCTCTACTGAGACTTGAACCTCTGTCCTCCTGGTCTAAAGATCTATGACATATGCTATTTTCTATACGTATAAACTTCTACTCAGTCACCATTTGTTTACATGTTAATCAAATATAATTTTAACTAATGTATTATGTACATTCCTCAGGGTACACTAAATAAAAGTAAAAGAAAAGGAAAAGTCCATTTGACATCATTAGAAAAAAATTAGTGTAAGATTAAACTGATGACAAAATCTATGCAGTGAAAACAATGAAACAATTATGAAAATGTTTTTGGGATAAATGCACTAATTGAGGAACAAGTACACATGTATAAATGCGCAGAATACTTCAAGGGAGGTTACTCCGTAAACAAACTGTATCTAAGATGGAGAAATACACATTCATGGCCATTCTAATGGCACACTCTCAATATATTTTCTTGGAATGGTATGGTTTTCCCTTCTATTCAAGAATATAAAGTATAATGTGTTTGCATTTATCTATATTCTGCTTCATATCTTCGCTGATCTGCATATACAGCAAAGTAACGAGACAAAATGTATGATTCATAATAACAGTATTATAACTTTACACATTTACCAGTCAGAATTCCATGGACAGCATTTAGATAATCACATAGGAATATTTCTGATGTCCTAAATATCCTTTCAGACTTAATTTAATTTTTTTCCCCCCCAAAATAGTCGGAATTCTTATGAGCAGTCTAAAGAGTATGCTTTAATATAAAATACAGATACATAAGAAAAAATGTCAATTTATTTTCTAAATCACTGTTAAACATAATCCGTGTAAAACTGCACTTACAGGTAAATATATACATGCATTTATCAGATCTTTGCAGACAAAGGCTTTGTATGGTCATGCTGTTCTCTGATGTGGAGCATTTGGGTCATTATTATGTATGTGTAAATTTTCAGCTGACTGGATAACACATCCAATCACTTTGTTATTACAAATAAGTTATTAATAGCAGATGAAAACAGCAGTGCTTGCAATTGATTTAGATTTAACCTTACAAAGATTTGAAATTTTTACTTCTTCCAATGAAATTTCATAAAATATTTTATTTAAAAGGCTGATACATTTAAAATATGAGATAAAGGAAATTGTGAAATCCTTTATATGTGTGTTAAAATTAACCAAAATGTCCAACGGGATGGGTTTGGTGAGATATTTGAAGTAGAATTATAGCAGAAGAATACATTTAAAGCGCTTATGTTAGAAATGAAACGTAACTCTGGTAGTCTGAGGTTAGGTCAATGTATAAAAACTAATCAATGCATATGTGAAAACTTTTTTTCAGTAAAATTTGTCCAGCAAATGACAACACATAAAATGAAAGGTTATGATGTATTCACTGGCTTCACAATTCAAGTTTACACTCGACCAAGAATAAAAGTAAATCCTTGACAAAAGTAAGCATTTATACATTTAAACTTATGTTACAGTTGTATTATGCAAATGCGTCAATAGCACTTAAAGAATTAATTAGGCATAGTTTATCAACAGTATACCTACCTGTAAACAGACCAGGTCGACTGACAAGAAGTTTGTATTATTACAATCTAGAGATGTGACCTTGACCCATTGGTTGGTCTGACCTGTATGACCTAGCTACACTACTTGCTATGACATTGCTTTTGTTGTAATGTTATCACTACAACTACCCTAAAGAAAAAAATATATTCCTACAACTTTTTCCTATGCAGTTCTGAACCATAACCTGTAATGGTTGAAGTGTTGACCTTAATGAACATTGTCATAGTGACTTTGATGTTTTATGTTATAAGATTTAACTAATGACCAAGTTATCAAACTGCTTTAGCAAGACTAGTGTTAATATTAAAGAAAATTACATATTGCCAAATTCACTGTGATAAGTACACAGTAAGCTTCATTTTTACCAAATTATTTTAATGTATCATAAAGAAAAACATTCTGTAATTTAAATGCATTGTAGTCAGATTCCATAACATTCTCAATTGTTGATACCGTAAACAAAGATGTTTCGCATGCTGTTGTTTAATGTCTTACTCAATAACCATACATTCATATGAGGTTGACATTCCATGACCCAAGGGTTATTAATTTTGTCTATGCTCAGCACTCACAGCTGTTGAGCAGAACAGCATCTTTAGCGTGCCAATATACAATTACAGACTTTTGTGGTGGTGAATATGATGTGATATGAACCAACAAAAAATGCAATATTGACCAAGGTTCATATTATATTCATGAGAGGGTGATATTGCATATTTTCAACCCGAGGAAGCATTGTTGACCGAGGCGAAGCCGAGGTTGACAATGTATTCTGAGGGGTGAAAATATGCAATATCACCCTCTTATGAATGTAATATTTGTTTTATTATACCAAGTGTCATATTTGTAACTCTGTTTTCCATTATCGCATTCCTAATTACACTATTGTTTCTAAACATTCATCTTGAACAAACATAGTTTTGCATATATACGAGAGTGTATCTTAGTACAGAACACCAGTTATCCTCATTCAAAAAATAAAATTTACATTTCAAACAAAGTAAATTGATATGTGACCTAGATCAAACGGAAAATAAACACATATCTAAATGTATATTTGATATATATATATATACATTTATAAAAATCAGATAATAGATCTAGAAGATATAACAGAAAAAAAGAGAACTTATTAAAGCTGAGAAATTATTGAAAGTTTATATTATAAGTCATCATATACTAAAGCACCTAATGATCCAAATTAATTAGGGATATCAGGTTTCAATATTTTTTGTAGAAATCTCTGTGCATAGTCTATCTTTGCCTTTTTCTCTGGTATTCTGCAAATTTCTGGTTCTCCATCACAAACATACCCATGTGGACAACAGTCATCTGAATTTGTACAACAAACTCCCTGAAATTGATAGATTGCACATTTACGTATGTAGATAAATTGTGAACATTCATATAATGACATTCTATCATATCTAAGAATAATAATGCAGATTCCAAATACTGACTTAGTACATGAAGATTTTTGATTTTTTCAAATATTATGACTTTATATATGAAGTTGATCAAGCAAATTTCAACATATTTTGGGGAGAATAAAATTGAGTTATTATCTATTAGTACAGTCCTTTCATTACTTTCGACCATTTCTGTGAAATAAATGCATGTCAGTGTATAGATCATTGTCCCCTTAAATATCAAAATGGACTCTTCCAGTAAATAAAAAGAGTCTGTCTAAATATGGCATCAGGGATCAAGGAGTAAACCTTCCTGCTATCTTTCAGAGATTTCCCGTTTAATTGTTGATAATTCATGCTAAAAATATAGAAAAATATGGGTGAACATTGATTAGGACTTAACAAGGACTAAATTGACATGCAATCACCAGTGAACAATGCAGTGAGGTAGTCATAACTAGAACTGTCCTAACGGACTGTGGCAGCAAAAATGGTGCAGAAACCATTTTCAAATTATGGAGTCTTGTGACCTTGACCCAAAAATCAAATGGATCCTCCTTTAGTCGTGGGCAATCCATGCGTGAAGTATCATCATTGTAGACCCATAGGTACTTGAGATATGGTGGGGAAACCATTTTTAAGGAACCGGGTCACATGACCTTGACTTTTGACCTTCCAACCCCAAAATTAATAGGCATCCTCCTTGAGTGATGGGCAACTCATGTGTGAAGCATGAACATGGTAGACCCATGGGTACTTAAGTTATGATGAAAAAATAAATGGACAGACAGACAGACAGATAGACAGACATTGTGAATCCAGTATACCCCCTACCACAACTTTGTTGACCGGTTGGGGGGTATAATTACAATCAAGAAAACACATTGGTATTTTTCTGCTGCTTTAGGACTAGAGATAAACTACAAGTTATGTTTTTCTGGCCCACATTTCAACATCAAGTGGTTAACATTATTATCCATCAAGTGTAAAAATGTTAATTTATATAAATTTTGTTTAGAATAGTCTGTTTTGGTTCTGAAAATTAAATTTGGCAAGGCTTTTCGAAGCTCGCTGGAACCTAAACTGATTTTGTGAGAAAGTTTGCCAGTTTACTTGTGGATGGCAGGTGGTCTCTCCTGGGTACATTTGTGACTGGACTCCCTCCTCCATCAATAAAAACTAGCTGCCACCACATGACTGAAAGATTGTCAAGCGTGGTGTAAAGCAAAAAAACCAAAAAACCAAAAAAAAAACCAAACAAACAAAGCAAACTTTACTGGGGTTTCTTTTCAAGCTTCTCGTCGGGGAATAGTCACAACCTCAGGTGCCAACAAAGTTACTGTTGCCCTCAGACCCAGTCAACAATTGTATTCTATCATTGTTTAATGCCCCACTCGAGACTCTTTCACATGTATTGAGACTTCACCAATGCTGGTTAATGGAAACAATTTTAGCTTATTCTTGGCAGTTAAGCATAGAAGTTGCTTTTTTTAATGTGAACTATTTTGAAATAGGAACTCTGTTTCTACTGTCTTTTTCAAAGGACAGGGAAAAAGAGTTGCCTCCATCTTATAGATTCAAACCCATGACCACATGATCAGAAGGGGAACGTGTAAACAACAGAGCCACAATAGCTCTCTTAACCCATTCAACACCAAAGACCAAATTAGACTGATCCAGACAATAGAAAAAGAGCATACCATTCTGATACTTGGGGTTGAAAGGGTTAATTGACATACATGTAATTAAATATCATTACACAAATAAACACTTAAGTATTTGAATTTCATACTGAACAATATTCTCCACTTCCCATGCATCTGCATGTACTAACCTTAGCGTAAGAACAGCATTTGTAACCTCCGTTCATTTTTTCACAACAGATGTTATTTGCTGGGCAGTTTGTTACGTTGTCCTTACATAATACGAAGTCGACATCTACTGGAGTCTCCATCTTGTCATTGAGCTGCTGCCAAAATAAGATAAGTATGTAGTCTATTATGTTCAGCCTCTGTATGAAGTACAGTTATAAACATACAAGTTACAGACAAAAGGTGTCATTACATACATAGTATTGTCTGAACATCACACAGAATATTCAGATTTTGTAACCTTGATTTTTGATAAATATGATTTCAACACTCTTAACATTAGGTATCATTACTGTATACGGGGAAATTTTTTGCCCCGTTTAATTCCTCCCCCCCCCCTCCTTTTCATCCTCATCGTTAATGGGAGAATTTAAAACTGGGCGAGCCAATAAGGTAAATCCATTGATTAGAATTTTAACGAGACTGGGTAAATTTAAAACGCAGACAAACTGTCCACAGGTGAATTAGGGCCAAAATAACACGGGGCGAAAATAACACGGGGCGAAAATAACCCTGTATACAGTAGTATGGATACATTTTTTTTTCATTTGAGAACACAATTTACAAATATTTCTGATCACTATTTCAAGATAATATACATAACTGGACAAATGGTGTATGTATGTATCCTATGATAACATGATAATCTATCTCAATAAACAAGACATCCTAGAAGGATCTCGAAACCCACCATCATTAGATCTTAGATAAGACCTATGACAGACTCTTCTTTCCCGTTCTTAATACTAAGTTCCTTTTCGAGCTCCTAATTTTCCTGATCATTTCCAAATGTGGCATGAATAACAAAACCCCAATGGCCACCATGCGAGATTTGAAGAAGATCCCCTTAACACTTTCCTCAGGAAGGGCAATAACAAAATTGAGTTTTTAAGCATAAGTTCACAGTGGTATTCAAAAGAAAATCCAAAGGAAAACCTCCACTCGAGATTTCAGAAAGATCCCCCTTACTTTCTCAGAAACAGCAATATCAAAACTGAATATTTACAACCACAATTTCTAGAACCCACTTGCATGGGTACCCGATTCTTTTAGGATCAGTTCAAAATGTGACAGGCAATAATTAACCCCTCCGAAAACTCAAGATTTGAGATCCCCTAATTACTTTCCTAGAAATAGCTATAGCAAGATTTTTTAAACTTTTAAAGCATGAATCCCCCTTCAGGGCGTTTTTTTTATCAATTCCAAATATGCCATGCAAAACTACAACTCGAGGGAAACCTCCATGCAAAATTCAATGAAGATAAAAGCAGTAGTCTCCAAGAAATAGCTAAGCAAAATTTAACTTTTAAAACCTGAGGTCCCAACCCCCTTTTCTGGGCTTCATCTTTTGGTTTTTTTTTTTATCAATTCCAAAATGTGCCATGCAAAACTAAACCTCCATGCAAGATTTGAGCAAGATTCCTTCATTATTTTCTCAGAAATAGCAATAACAAGATTGAATCTTTAAAACCCCAGTTTCCCATTTGGGGCCCCAATTCTCTTTAGATCACTTCCAAAATAAGCCAGATAAGGAATCAGCTGTAACAGGCTGTCGAACATAATCTAAAAGTTCCTTGCAATGATCGGCCAATCTGCCTCCAATTTTTTCTTCAAACAAGGGTAGCTGCAATTTTACAGCCTCCGTTTAAGCCGAAAATTCTTCTGTTTCGTCTGCCATACATAAAATGGTGTCCTCGCTAATAGAGAGAACAAGCAGAGAACGCAGTCAGACATACGTCATCACTACACATGTACATGACGTATCGCTGAATGGTTAAATAATAAGTTTTCATGTGATTTCTAATGCAAAACTAGACTCGATGGGGAGCCCCCATGAAAAGTTTGAGAAAGATCCCTTCAGTCCATTCTGAGAAATATTAATGATGGGAATTGTTTAAGGACGAAAAACAGACAACGAACGACAGATGATGGACCATGGATGATGGAGGACAGACAATGTATGACGGACCAAGGACAACAGGTGATTTGAAAAGCCCACCATCAGTATGATGGTGAGTTAGAAATACAACTACAGGGGGACAACACAATAAATAAGTGTTGAAAAACTTTGGCTTTCCAACTTGTCCAAGCTCTTTTTGCAATAAATCTTTTCATAAAAGTTTAAATCAATCTGCTGAAAATTACTAAATTTTTTGAGCAGAAACTAATATGCACAGCCTGTATGCCTGCTCCAGGGATTACTTAAGTAGTCCCCTCTTTCCAGGGGATTGTAAAAACAGTGGCCGAGGAAATGTACATTGTGGTCATGTGCTTTAGAAACCACTGGATAATAGTTATGGGGGAAAGCACAGACATGTTATGTATGAAGCATATGGCATCTGCTACCTATTTCTCCTTAAACCACATAGCAGTGATGTGTTATGTCAGACAGCACGCACCGGTTTTGATAGAAATCTGTTTTGATGGATTATTTCAAGAAGCGCAAACCACCAATTACCAGTATTTCTGTTCCTTCTTTGGTACTGATTGTTAACACTAGTTTATTGTTTACCCATTTCAGTATGCCACTATTTTTCTAATCCACTAAAAATTTGAAAATTGACTGAAATAATGTTTATTAGAAACTTAGTTCTTAAACTTGTCAAAACTAGTAACTAAAGGATGTACAAAAAATGGACATTTGCTGCCTAGCTATAGAATTAACACAAAATGACCATTTCCTACCTTAGACACACACTTGTTATAGATGAGGTCACATTCAGAGACAAAATATGAGAGGAATTAAGACCTTTTTTTAAAACTTGGTACTACTCTTGACTTTCTTTTACTACGTTATGACTAGAAATCTCATTGTAACAAACATGAACATTATGAGACTTACAATACCAGGTTTCAGTGGTGCAGCTACGGCCATTAATGATACTGAAGAGGTGAGTGTCTTAACTCCTTCTTTAACACATCCTCCTATGGTCAGGTTACAGGTATAGCCAGAAGGACAACAGTGAATGTGGTCTGAACAGCAAACAGCCTGAAAAAGTGAGGTAACACACATTAATGTCTGTAAACCAGGCAATGAAGACGGGAAAATACGGCATGTAACAATAAACTTAGCCAGCAAATCAGGATATAAAGTAGGCCAGCATGTAAAATGGTGAGAAAATCAGGATAT
>JACSZP010000312.1:319-11570 GCA_016161895.1 Pinna nobilis
TAAAAATGATACCACTAAACAAAAAACTTAACAGTTCTATGCAACATATATCTAAATACTCTGTACAATGTAACACTTTCTGCATTGAAGCGCTGAGTATCAATGAAGGATATGTGTGATATAATCTCTATGAAAAGTGGCAATACTGGCAAATAAATTCATAAACATTCCAATGCACAAAACATTCCAAGGTATTACATTTATTTGTCTCATCTCATTTTTTCGTAAATATACATTAATTAACACTTTCAATGTCAAACATCAAAATAGTATGCTCCTTTCTCGTCTCAGACGAGTCCATTATGGTGTGTGGTTTTGAAAGGGTTCAAAAAGGAAACATAACTCACTATCACACATTGATCTGGGAGGGAAAAAAATGTCTTACTCACTTTCTCTTTATGAAACCTCTTTTACAGTATTCCCAAGATTTTTGTCCCATCTTTACATGTACAAACATAAGACAAGATCTCACAGAGTAGCTGAACTAAATATATGACTGCATACATTTCGCTGAACAAAAATGTTGAAACGTGCAACAGAGAGGAGCAATTTGAGTTGAAAATCGGAAAATTTTAAACCAGACTAAAACAAGCCATAAAAGCAATCAGGTTGTTTGCAGAAAATGGAACATGTAGAAATTGTTATGATCAAAAAGGCACAAAAATAGTTGCAAAAAATGGCCTATCAATTCTAGTGACTCAACATTCAATCAAGGAAGATATGTCATTTACATACACAAACAAATTACATATATATATCATTCATAAATTTGATTTGTATTGAAAATTAAATTGTTGCACAAAAGCATTTGTTTTGGTGAAATAATATGACACAGAGCGAGTATAACCCTCATATGGTTTTGTATATGGCAAGTAACCCACACACATATGTTGTCTACATATTAGTGTGTAAAAATGTAACAAAACAACCCTGTATTAAAAGCATTATATTATGAATATTCATAATGAACTTGTGACAGTTCTCTCAATTTTCAAATGAAAAATGTTTAACAAACCATTTCTACTTAAAGTTGAAGCTGCATCATTTAAGGAGCTTTAATGGTTTGAAAAAATAAACCTGATTTGAAAATTTACCGTAAACCATACAATCATTGTTTGAAACTTCCTCAGATTTTTACTTTCATAATTCCACCATATTTTTGCAGCACCAGGTAAATCACAACACTCGCATGCCAGTATGTACAAATGACAGGTTTCTTATTCATTGGTTTTCAGTTCTGAACCGATTGTCGAGTTGATCATGATTCTGAGCAGTGTTTCCAATCGAGGGGCACTTCAAAAACATTTCTAGTTTAGAACAAGATTCCAGCATTAATTGAAGGAAGTAAATGCACATCTCGTTATTTTTTTAACCATTAAAGTTAGTTAAACGTTGTAAGTTCAGCTTTAACAACTGGAAATATGTAAAATACATGTAGGTACCGGCATTTCAAAAGATCCCTCAGATTAATCGTTCTCAGATGTCGCTATTTGACCAAACCTGTATAGACATCCAATGGATTTGCATGACATCTCTATATCACTAATTAAATGTCCAGTAGGACATTCATATCAATGCAACAACAAAAATATATAAAATTCATGTCAATTTAAAAATAGGATTTCATAGGAAACAATTTACATATTAACAATATTTGAACAACAACTAAAACTGCACACATTTGTAGTCTTCTCCAAGTTGCTGACAAATTCCAGCCACTATAAACTTAATTCTCTGTAAATAGAAACCCTACATGGGAAAGATATATATTCAAAATAAAAATGTATTTCAACTATTTTGTATGAGTATTCACCTTGATATAATTTCTGAATAAGTACCTTAACTATATATACAATGTATCAAGATAGAACTTTGAGAAATTATCAAAATTTTACATCAAAATTTGGGAGTCTCCCTATTTATGGGGTAGACTTGGCAAGTATGATTATCTCATATTCAAAACAAAGGAGCTAATTCATAAACCAAAATGTTTGTGTTGCACTATTTTTTCTGTCAGTGGCGAAATGAAAATGGAAGATGATCATCCCACGCTAACATCATTTCAGCCGGAAGATAACATAGAGTTATGTTTCATAACCATTGAAGATTCTTGTCCTGCACTAACGTTATGGTGTAACACATGGTACATGAATTACATGTAGTTCTACTGTCACATTTTGATTTTTGCATCTTTTATTTAATTTAACAATATGACATAAGCTGCCATCATTGTACGATATGAAAATACAAATAAACTGTGTAAAAAAACGGATCTCATATGGCTAAACTAAGAACAAAACCACTTTAAAAGTTAAATTTCACAATTCTGTCATTTCCTGCTTTTGAACTTTGAGCCCATTATGGAATCTGGCAATATGCTGCCTTCACTGTGTTATATGAAAATGTAAATATGCTCATATATTGTTATACTAGAATTTGATCCCAAATGACCTACTTAAAAAAATAAAATATTTTAAAACATTGTCATGAAATTTCGGTCAGTAAAAAATAAATATTGATCTTTGCATCAATTTTGGAATTCTGCAATATGACAAAGCCCTGCTATCATTATATGTTAAGAAAATTGTCATGCCCTGTGGAACCTGCCCTGAGTGACCTCTAGCATGAGTTTTTATATCTCCTGATTGACCACTGTCCTGACAGAACCCTTATATGAGTATCCATCCATCTAAAATGACCCTTGCCACGAGTTACTACCTGTCTTGAGAGAACACTCATAACGAGGCATTTATTTGATCATCCTATGAATAAAACTTGTCTTGAAAGAAAATCTGTACTGAAAGACCACATTTCCATGGTTACCGGTAGGTCCCTAGACACAGGTCCTACTGTATCATGTGTTAACAAAATCATATCTCCTTGTCTAATTGAGGTCTGCTGTTATCACACCTGCCTCTGTCAGCAGCGCCACCACCAGGAAGACAATGTAAATCACAATAAGTGCTATCCCATAAGGCCGAGACATTCTAAATTTGAACAATGGCACAACTATTAAAGAGAAAAGTAGACTTAAGGCAAGGCCGCCTGCTAACACGTATTCTTCTAAGGTAATGGTTAGCTGTAAAAAGAGAGAAAATGAGAAATCTTAGTAATGGTTGTAATACAGCTGAAATATAGATGTTGAATGTAAAAATACAAAAAGAATCATTGTATAAACTACGCTGCTTACATAAATAGATAATTCTTGTTTCATAATTCATACTAATAACATTTTTAAATCATATATAGATAACCAGAGATCCACGGATCTTGTAGCTCTACTGGTACATATATGGATAAATGAATAATAATAAAATGATTTAAAACAGCCTAAATATGATTTTACTATAGGCCCTTAAGTGAGTGATCCTTAGAGGTCCAATTAAGTCTTAATTGATTCTAGACCAACTAGACATTATATTGAATACATTAGTGTTAATAATGTGTATTTTCGACTTGCTATTTTACAAAAGTTAGGATAACTACGTACATGGTATACCGGTATTATGTGTAATTCAACCAAATCCCTATAAAGGCCCTAATGATTCAGACCAATTGAAATTCATTTTAGACAAACTACCTCATATATTTGATGTATCAAGTCTGTCAACCTTCAGTTGGTAAACAATTTCTTGTTATCACTACTCCTGAAAGTCTGCATGTCAATAGGCATTACGGTAAAAGAGGAGTAGATTTTACTGTTTGGTTTAGAAGGAGTAGCGATAACAAGATTTACATAGAGTTAAATAGGGAAATTTGACAAAGTCCCTAAAATTGGCCCCTATTGATTGAACCAGGCTGAATTTCATTTTAGACCAAGTAGACATTATACTGAATACATTAGTGGTAGTCCCATGTTTATATGACTTACGGTTCAGGAGGAGTAGCGATAACAAGATTTTACTGTTTTGGCCCCTAAACTGGCCCCTTTTGATTTGACAAGACTGAATTCAATATTAAACCAACTGCATGTTATGCTGAAAACATATATGAAGTCTATAAGTGAATATGTAGTATGGTTTAGGAGGAGTAGCGATAACAAGATTTACATAGAATGAAATAGGGAAATTTGACAAAGTCCCTAAAAATGGCCCCTGTTGGTCAAACCAGGCTGAATTTCATTTTAGGCCAACTAAATATTATACTGAATAATTAGTGGTAGTCCCATGTTTATATGACTTACGGTTCAGGAGGAGTAGCGATAACAAGATTTTACTATTTTGGCCCCTAAACTAGCCCCTTCTGATTTGACAAGGCTGAATTTCATTTTAGACCAATTAAATGTTATGCTGAAAACATATATGAAGTCTAGAAGTGAATATGTAGTATGGTTTAGGAGGAGTAGCATTAACAAGAAATTGTTTACGGACGGATGGGCGGACGGGTATCGCATAAGCTCTGCTGGTCTATGACAAGTAGAGTTGATAATTATATATATTTCAAATTTAAATTTTATAAAGATATTGTTAAATTACACAGATTATATAATTATCATTTTATACACTATACATATAACATAGTTAAATTACATATTACATACTTGTTATCATAAACTATGCATACTGCATAGTTAAATTACATTGATTACATAATCATCATTTCATAAACTACAAAATTATTAAATTTGACATGTGTGTGTTTTCTGTGATATAAAATATAAGTTATAATTTGTAAGGCTGACATCTTACTTTGTAACTAGTACCAGTCTTTACTGTTTGAATTGTAAATGGAATTCCAATACCTAGTAATAAATCTAATCCAGAATTAAGGAAAACTGAATGCAATTTGTGTATGTATCTTTACATATTTGCTGTGTGGTTAAAACCAACGAACAAAAATAGATTAGGAAAAGGGTGAGAAAATGAAACACAATTCTAATGAATTACTTCTTTTAAATATTATGATATATATATATCTGAAAAAATTATGATTCAGAGCAGTATTCTAGTGACAGAGGGTGAAAGAGCAGTATTCTAGTGACAGGGCAGTGACAGAGCAGTATTCTAGTGACAGAGGGTGAAAGAGCAGTATTCTAGTGACAGGGGGTGACAGGGCAGTATTCTAGTGACAAAGGGTGACAGAGCAGTATTCTAGTGACAGAGTGGGTTAGAGCAGTATTCTAGTGACAGAGGGTGACAGGGCAGTATTCTAGTGACAGGGCAGTATTCTAGTGACAAAGGGTGACAGAGCAGTATTCTAGTGACAGAGTGGGTCAGAGCAGTATTCTAGTGACAGGGGGTGACAGGGCAGTATTCTAGTGACAGGGCAGTATTCTAGTGACAGGGCAGTATTCTAGTGACAAAGGGTGAAAGAGCAGTATTCTAGTGACAGGGGGTGACAGGGCAGTATTCTAGTGACAGGGCAGTATTCTAGTGACAGGGCAGTATTCTAGTAACAAAGGGTGACAGAGCAGCATTCTAGTGACAGAGTGGGTCAGAGCAGTATTCTAGTGACAGAGCAGTATTCTAGGGACACAGGGTGACAGGGCAGTATTCTAGTGACAGAGTGGGTCAGAGCAGTATTCTAGTGAAAGGGGTCGACAGGAAGTTTTTTAGTGACAGGGCAGTATTCTAGTGACAGAGGGTCACAGAGCAGTATTCTAGTGACAGAGCAATATTCTAGTGACAGAGCAGTGTTCTAGTGACAGCAGTATTCTAGTGACAGGGTGACAGAGCAGTATTCTAGTGACAGAGTGGGTCAGAGCAGTACTCTAGTGACAGAGCAGTAGTCTAGTGACAAAGCAGTATTCTAGCGACAGAGTATTCTAGTGACAGAGGATGACAGGGCAGTATTCTAGTGACAGAGTGGGTCAGGGCAGAATTCTAGTGACAGAGTGGGTCAGGGCAGTATTCTAGTGACAGAGCAGTATTCTTGTGAAAGAGGGTGACAGAGCAGTATTCTAGTGACAGAGTGGGTCAGAGCAGTATTCTAGTGACAGAGCAGTAGTCTTGTGCCAGAGCAGTATTCTAGTGACAGAGAATATTCTAGTGACAGAGGATGAGAGGGCAGTATTCTAGTGACAGAGTGGGTCAGGGCAGAGTTCTAGTGACAGAGTGGGTCAGGGCAGTATTCTAGTAACAGAGCAGTATTCTAATGACAGAGGATGACAGAGCAGTATTCTAGTGACAGAGGATGACAGGTCAGTATTCTAGTGACAGAATGGGTCAGGGCAGAATTCTAGTGACAGAGTGGGTCAGGGCAGTATTCTGGTGACAGAGTGGGTCAGGACAGAATTCTAGTGACAGAGTGGGTCAGGCCAGTATTCTAGTGACAGAGGGTGACAGGGCAGAATTCTAGTGACAGAGTGGGTCAGGGCAGAATTCTAGTGACAGAGTGGGTCAGGACAGTATTCTAGTGACAGATGGTGACAGGGCAGAATTCTAGTGACAGGACAGCATTCCAATGACAGAACAGTATTCTAGTGATACATGTAGGGCAGATTTTTAGAGACAGGGCAGTATTCTATTGATATATGTAGGGCAGAATTTTAGAGACAGGGCAGTAATCTAGAGACAGGGCAGTATTCTATTGATATATGTAGGGCAGAATTTTAGAGACAGGGCAGTAATCTAGAGACAGGGCAGTATTCTATTGATATATGTAGGGCAGAATTTCAGAGACAGGGCAGTATTCTAGTGATGTTTGTAGGGCAGAATTTCAGAGACAGGGCAGTACTCTACAGACAGATTAGTTTTCCAGGAACAGATCAGTAATCTAATGATATGAAAAATATTCTAGCAACAAGGCACTATTCTAGAGACAAGGTAGTAGAATGTATCTCCCAAACTCTGCTGAATAACTGAAAAGGATACTAAATAATGGTCCTCCAAAACAGGCAGATATACCCATACGTGGATACCCTTGTCGGGCCATCACAGTATCTGCTATGAAATCTGAAATGATTAATAAAAACAACATAAGTACATGTACATTATATACATATATACATGTAAGACATACTTACTAAGTAAATGAAAGTAGGTTAGTTTCCCATAGATAGGGAGTTGATATCTTGATTAGCAACACTCATACCCCCACCCCCAGTCAAATCATAACTAGGTTTCATGATGTATGTAGGTCTTGGAATAATATGAAACTTCTTACAAAATAGCATGACACATGAATAATATGACAAAGAGTCAATATCACTGAAAAAATATACAGTTTCTGTAATTTACTCAATTTATTACAAATATATAAATAATCACAGTATCCTCCAAAAGATCAATTAAAATTAAGCAATAAATCTTTTACAGGTACATGTATACTCATAAGTTTGACTTACATGTACACTGTATTTGTAATGACCTTTGATGTTTTCATTGCAAAGGGACCAACAATTTTTATCGGTAATGAAAAATTCCACTCATTTAACTTTGAGTCATGAGTAGTATTCTAAAAGGATTATAGAAGGAAAAAAATCAGGATTTTTAGTAAAGTCTTTAAGAGAGAAAGAATTTGAGTCATTGAAGTTCGACTCATTGATATTTTACTGTATATGTCTCAAGAAATATTTGTAAAAGGAGACTAATAAATAACTCCTCTAAGTATTCAGATGTTGAGTCATACAGAAATTTGAAATCAAAATTCCAAAACATTACACACATGTACGAATTTATAGGAAATGATAATGACACTTAATTTGACATGTTCATCCATATTGCTAGTCCACATATGTTTGTCACGTACAAGTATATGTGATGATCATGGGATTTTGTACTCAAAAATCGAATAGGAAAATGAAACTGAAATTCCTAAAGGTTAAAAAGTGATGTACAGGAAGTAAAAAGACAATCACCCTACTAAATGAAATTAAGAAGGATATTTTTATTCGTAACTGAGATATTGCTGACTTAAGTAGGACTGATTGACAGTCCCAGGTTTGTTATCATTTCTTCTTAAGTGGGGAGTATAACAATGTCAGCTATGGCTCAGTTGTTTTGCCCTTTTCTTCAGATGAGAGACTCAAAACCAAGGTCCTGGGTCACAGAAGGTATTGGCATGTTAAAGAATCGTCCCTGCTCAATGGCCATAAGTGTCGAGCATAGGCAAAAATTTTCGCACTTTACCGGCATTGGTGACGACTCCATATAAGTGATAGATTCTTGAGTGGGTCAGTAAACGATAAAACAACCAACCAATCAGAATGAATCTTTTTACATAGTACAGTAGAGTCGGTCTATAACGAATCGGCTTAAAGCGAAATTCAGTGCTATAAAGAATAGGAATAAAATCCCTGTAAAGAATTACTATTTATCTATTTCTGTAATAAATTCCCATGCTTAAAACAAAGAATGTCTATAACTTAGTCAAAAGTCAGTCCCCTTGTACTTTGTTATAGACCAACTCCCCTGCAGTCTTACCTCCAATACTGTTGCCCCAGGCTAGGAGCGTCAACCCTAACACAGCATTACTTATACTGAAGACGACTCCGAAAGTCTGGACAGAATCAATAGATATAAGGAAAGAATATACATGTATATGGCATAGACATACATACATGTATGTAAAGAAAATATATATATAGGTAGGGCTGAAATGATACACCTTTGTTATGATACAACGTGTATTATATTACATATCCAGGATACATGTACATTGTACAATGTACAATGCCTATTTCAATAATTTTGAACTATAATGTACACATCATAAAAAAAAAATGTAATTTGCACATCTATGTAATTTGTGCAAATCCCCCCCCCCCTCCTTTATAAGTTAAAAATCCTGTTTAAAAGTTTATCCTTGTGCAAGGCACACACTTAAATGTTGCCAATATAAGTAATCCAGGCCACTTAAAACTGTAAAATTAGAATTAAACATCATCATATTTTTTGGAGATCTGTCAATAAAAATTGGGAAAAAAGCTACCTTAGCAACCCATTGAATTTAAGGACTATCTGCCTTATGTGACCTAATTGCATGGTTCCCATCCCTAGTCCCCGTTTCATCAAGCAGAATATCTTTCGGCCTAACTTAGTCCTGACTAAGCGACTGAAAGTCTGAAAATTAGTCGGGCTTAGGATCCATTTCATGAAGCAGCCTACGACCGGTACTAAATCAACGACGGACTAGTGATCGGACTAAATGTTCTATGGAGCTATTTTAGTCTTGGTCTTTTATTTAGTCCTATCATCTATCAGGACTAGGACTTAGGACTAACTTTAGTGTAGTCCTTCAGTAACGCCCTTTTATGAAACAGAATTTAGTNNTGAACCAAGAGATAACATACCATATACATGTACTTGTATGAGCCTTTTCGCATCTTCCCATGGACATTTTCTTGAAACAGTTTAGTTTATACAATTTTTCACAATTGTATCACATGTAAAATATTGTGATATATCTATGCAATGGTGTACCATTTCATCCATATTATAAGATATATGCGTCTTAAGAAAGAAGAAATGTGAAAGGAAAGTCAGGGATATCAATGCACCAAAAAGGGTTATTTACAAATGCTTGTAGTAACTCCCATCTATATACATGCATAATCCCACATATACAACACTCAATTAAATGTGCAGATCTTGAGAAGTGGGGGGGCACACCTACCCCTGTAATTTAGAAATAATCAAACATATAACATTGATCCTGACAGTTTATAGACAAACAAGTTAGCAAAATATTACAGTGCCCAAGTTCATAACAAGATAATACAAATATCATCTCAATTTCACTTTGTATGTGATAAAAAAGTAGTCAAATTAGTCACACTAGTAATGTTAATAATTAGTAATTTGAAAAACTTCAAAAGTTAACAAGGATCAAGAAAATAGTATCTATATTATAAATCAGAACATTTTTTCAAATGCAAAAATCATTCAAAAAGAGATTAGTACTGTCACATGTTGATGAGAAACAGCTAGTATGTTCCAATGGTGGCACCTTCGTGATGTAGTCAAGGATATGGCCACGTGGGGCCACATTACTCAGCGGTTAGGCTAGTATATTCACCTTCTGGTTGTGAGGCAAAGGGTCCGAATTCAAATCGCATGGCAACCGGCAATTCCTGTCCTTCAGATGAGAGAGTAAAAATGGAGGTCCTAAGTCACAACAGGTGTCAGCTCATTAAGAAAACTTAAATGCTCAATAGCCAAACGTCAAGCATAAGCCTCAATTTGAAATTCTTCACCGACATTAGATGACCTTTTTCTCTTCTCCAGTGGGGGAGATTAGGGTAATTCCGACCAGTACTGCATGGACATATGAAGCCACTGGTATTACCCATATGGTCGGAATTACCCTACTGGGGAGTTAAAACAACAGTAGAACAGACAAAACATAAATGTAGTCTGCCAGATTTGTCTTGTGTTAGTTCATATCAATGTACACTCATTGTCATACACATTTGTACATCCAAGACTTTGCATACTTTATCCTTCTTCGCATGCAACAGCATGGATATGATGGTATAATTTTTATGAGTATGTTCTACATTAGATCAGTAGAGTTTAGTAAAAGGGAGATAACTGGCTTTGTCTTACCTGTAATATATTTACAACCTCGTTGGCTATTGAGTATATCCATACCACAGAAACTACAAAGCCTAAGTAAGCAAAAACCTGAAAAAAAAAGGAAGACAAATACAGTCAAATCTTGAAACTCAAACATCGATCTCTCGAATTGTTCTCGATCTCTCGAAGTAAAGCTACGGTCCCGACTTTTTCTCTTGATAAATCAACGAAATTATCTCTTGGTCTTTTGAATGTTCAAATCGAAATTTTCGATCCCTCAAATAAATCTCACATTTCAAAGCTTAAAATACCTGTGTAATATCATTTCACTCTTTTGAAATTCCAACTTTTGTACTTTTTGATTACTGTTTATTTAGCAATTAAGATGACGGCATTGTTAAATTATTTAAGAATATTTACCAAATGGATGTGTTATAAGAATAGTGTATGGAAAAGGGAGTGGAAAAGAGGGTTTGTGTCGGCGGTAAAGCGTTCAGCTTGAGAGATATCATATTTCTGAAAACGCGAAGTCTCGACAACTCAAAGTTTATCAGCGGTCCGGATCACTTCGAGTTTTCCGAGATTCAACTGCATGATAGCTGTGTCATATCCTCTAATACTGTATATATAAAGTAAAACTTGTGTATACAGACCTCTTTAAGAACACAAGAAAACCTATCTTTATAGGGAGGTGGTCTTTATATAGAGGTTGATTTATTTACAAATTATGGTTCTATTCGGGACAGAGACAAGGTCTATATGACCAGGTGGTCTTTGTATACAGGTGGTTACTA
>JACSZP010000316.1:303-35420 GCA_016161895.1 Pinna nobilis
AGTTGTTGTCTTTGTCAGGTTGACAGTTGTTGCCTATTTCAGGTTGACAACTGTTTACTTTGTTTGTTGGATTGAAATATATTCTCTGTTTTTGTTAAATTGACAAATGTTGATGATGTCTGGTTGGTCATTTATATTTTTCATTGTTAGGCTCCAAATATTTTGAAAATGAAAGAAGAAAAGAAAAACAGATGAACACTAGGATAGAGGAACAAAAGCAGAAAATGATATCAATTACAGACACTCAGCTGGAAGATGGTGTTACCATGGTATATATGTTATCTGAAAACTAGCTAAAATACAAAATCAAAAATCATTTTGCAGTCCATTGCTGAAGTCAGAAAGACTGAAAGAATTTTTTGTATAATATCAGTTGAATTTCAATTTTCTTGTAACTAAATGTTTAGGAACCATTATAATTACTATTTATCACTTCTCCAATGCCTTTCTTTCAATGCTAGTTGTATGTCGCTGATTCCTTGTTACTAATTCTCATAGAGTTTAGAAGGGATCTTTCCCAAACTTTACATAAAGTTTTCCCAGGAAGGAAATCTAGTCTTGCATGACATATTTTGGAAGTGATCAGAACAAAATTGGGCCAAGAAGGGGAATTTAGATTTTTCAAAGTGAACACTGTGATCACAATTTCTGAGAAAGTACTCAAGAGACTGTCTTCAGTTTGTGTGTACATTCATGCTGGGATCTACAGAGATGCTAGTTTTCAAAAAATTTTGAAAGCAGGATTTTTTCATTCAGTCTATAGAAATGCGAAATTTGATTAAATTTCCAATGTAGATGAACATTTTCCAGGTTTTTTGTACATCATCTCTGCATCTCTTTTTCATTTTACATTTTGGGACTTATTAGAAAACACAAGGGTCCTAAATAGGAAATAAGTTTTTAAGAAGTGAATACCATTATAATTGTTTTTGAGAAAGTAAATAGTTTGTGTGTATAATGTGATACTTTCAGGCAGACGCTTTGCTAGAGGAGCTGGACTTTACAAGAGACTTGAGCAGGACCATCGTCCACATAGATATGGATGCCTTCTATGCTAATGTAGAGATACAGGATAACCCATCACTAAGAGATAAGCCAATGGCTGTTGGAGATACTTATATGTTGGTATGTAGTTTTACAACCTTTTTTTTATTTTCATGTGACCTCATTACTCTTGTATAAAAATTGACAGGGACCACTCAGTAAACTGTGTTAAAAAAGGAAAAACTTTGGAAATGCATCACATTTTGTGGTCAATAACTGAGCAACTTCAAAACTTCATCATTTGATATTGACAAATGTACTGTATCATGAATCCCCATTTGTATCCCTATTTCTTTGGCTTACCAAACAGATTTAGAGGAAGCTATTGCTATCTCCCCATTGTTAATTTTGGCGAGCTCATCAATGTTAACAGTTTGACTTTTATATCAATGTTTGGAAAAAGCTATGGTGGCAAGTCTAATGATAGGAAGAAGCTATGGTGGCAAGTCTTATGTTAGGAAAAAGCTATGGTGGCATGTCTTATGCTTAGAAAAAGCTATGGTGGCAAGTCTAATGATAGGAAAAAGCAATGGTGGCAAGTCTTATGTTAGGAAAAAGGTATGGAGGCTAGCCTAATGTTACAAAAAAGCTATGGAGGCAAGCCTTGTTAGGTGATCCTTGTGTATTTTTTAACACTATTTTCTTGAGGAGTAGTCTTGGTTTCACAGTGCAGTGCTCTGTATTGGGTCAAGTATTTAAGCCCCAGCAGCCACATTGCCGTTTTTTCTCCTGTTCTTTATATGAGATAGAAAAAGTAAGTTGGCAAGGTCTTGTATCATGGAATGCCATCAGCTCAATGTCACCATGATGTAGCTGAAATAATGTTGAAAGTGGCATAATACACCACAGAAAAAAACACAAATGGTTAAAATGATATAAAAGCTTTATTGATATGTTGCATCATTTCAGTCAACTTCAAACTACCATGCCAGGAAGTTTGGTGTCCGAGCCGCCATGCCTGGCTTTATTGGGAAGAAGCTGTGTCCAGAACTTGTCATTGTTCCCACTAACTTTGACAAGTACACAAAGGTCAGTAAGGAAGTCCGTGGGATCCTGGAGGAATATGATCCAAATTATTGTCCAGTCAGCTTGGATGAAGCTTACATTGACTTAACTGACCATCTACAGAGGCGTGATCAGATGTCAGAGGAAGAGAGAACTCTTCTATGTAGGAGGTGTGATCCTTGTGATAAAACATTTTGTCTCTGTGATCTGAACTCTCACCTCAGAGAAATTATTCTGAAACACAAGAATGATGAAGAGAGTGAGTCTGTTCAAGCTGATGATACAAGTGGTTTTAGGACAAGTGAGACATCCTCAGACATTGAAGAAAAACATAACAAAGAGAATGCATCAGTCTCATCAAGAGGCATAGATAAACATTCTAAGAGTCTCATTTGTCCAGATTGTAAGAAACGTTTTCCTGACTATGATGTTGTTACTTATGGTATAACAATGGATGATGCTGTTCTAGAGATGAGAAATAAGATAGAGCAGAGGACATGTCTGACTGCATCTGCAGGTAAGGAATATCAGGGGTGAGGTAAAAAGGTAGGATATCTGGGACGGGGTAAAAACAGGCAGGGAAGGAATATCAGTGATGGGTACAAGGGCATGCCAGGAACATCAGGGACGGGATGAATAGGAATATCAGAGGCAGGGTTAGAAGGTCTACTTCCATACTAGTATAACATTGCAGCTGTGGCCTCATTTATTCACTGGAAAAGGGGGCTACACAATTATCATTTAATGTGTTATTCCACCTCAAAATGAAAAAAATGAGTACTATTGAATCATACATTTTACATATGGCTTGTTCATCTCTAAACTGTCGTATGTTAAATATTGTTGCCATTTTAATGAGTTAGAGATCCTATACTGACGAAAGCTGTCTCATCCAATCAGGCTCATTAATTGACCAATGACATCATTTGATTTATATTCTCACAGCATCAGCAATATTCAAGGTTGATAAGTTAGTCCATAGAGCTATAAAATGAATGATAAGCCACTCCACATATCATACGAGGAAGCCTGTAATTATCAACTGCCTAATCTTTTTCAAATAATAGCAGATATTAAACAAAAGGTTTACACAACTGGATAGTGGAATGACAGGTAAAGGAGATTTATAAATAATAAGTATCTGCACATGTTAGATGGTGGCCATCAGATCGTCAGTTTATTATATGACAATGACTTGAATGATGAAGGTTCAACTGTTGGAGCTGATGTTATAAAATTATAATGGTAACCGCTTTAGTGAATGTTTATCTAGGAATTTCATAGATACTCTGGACTGGCAGGAAACTGCAAAATATTTTTTCTCAAAATCAGACTCAACATGTCATCTCAATCACTGAACCAATGTGTTACACTGTAAGGGTTGGTCTGATGCATGATCACTGATTTGGCAATCTGGAGCTTGCACCACACACAGAGAGGAAGAAGACATGACTGACTTAACCCCCATAGCTCTGTATGTCACAGGCGAGGATCTAAGTTACCGTTGCATTATGCAGACGGATGTGATATTCAGTAAAAACATCAGTCACTTGTGACACTGGTAAATGTATTTGTGTAACTGAAACAGATATTTTTCAGTAAGTTTTGAAAATTTTATATATTTTATTGGAATTGACCATTAATATTTGAACTTGTATTATACAGGTATTGCTCCAAACAGGATGCTGGCCAAAGTTGCATCAGATAAGAACAAACCTAATGGTCAGTATAAGATATTGGCGACCAGAGATGATGTGATGTCATTTATCAGAGATCTGTCAATCAGAAAGGTAAGTAAAGAGTGTCTGGTAATGGGTTTTGCATTTGTAGTGACAGTAGGTGCCACTGGTTTCGGTGAGTGTAGGGATGAGAGTGCGAAAACGATCAACAAATAAAACTTATCTTCCTCACTCTCAATTTCCAAAAAATATCGTTGTACAGTTCGATGATGTTTACTTTTGCTGCGCTAGCCACGATGCTATTGTTTGATCTCCGGTTTGCACGTGACATAGGGAATCATTCGGGGTCACTGATTCAGGTTCATCACCAAAACAGGTTACTGGACAATATATTATCTAAAGCATGACTTTACAAAATACATTTTCATGTAGAATTACTATTGGTTTTTAGAGTTATGAATAAAACAGATATGAAAATTTGTTGTTCTTCAATGCAGAATGACTACATTTAAATCTACTGTATTCATTTTTCTGAGAGCAGATTGGTAAACTAGGTGGACATATTAAGTTGGCATGTTCTCTGTGGGTAAACAAAAAGTGACTGCTTGATTTAAATAGACTACTAAGCAGAATTTTGATTATTAATGCTTATAAGACAAAACACAGATAATTTACTCTGGATTTTGTCTCTTCAGATCAGCGGCATTGGGAAGGTATCAGAGTGCATGCTGAATGCTCTAGGTGTCAAGACGTGTACAGATCTGTATAACCAGCGAGGTCTGCTGTATCACCTGTATTCCCGTATTTCCTTTAATTACTTTATGAGGATTTGTCTTGGAATTGGTTCTACCACAGTGGACAGGTAGGTCAGGGCTCTAATACCTCTCAGTGTTGATAAAGAAATCTCAATGGTCTGAAACACATTACTGACTATAAGGTATAGACAGGGGAAAATTAAATTGCTGCTCGTAAAATAATTCCAGGTAAATTCCTCTCTCCCTCAAACTTAGTATCTAATTGTCTGATCCGGAAACTCTCTTGGCTTTAATATGTAAATGCCTCTTCAGGAATCATCTGTGACTTGCTTTATTTGCTAATTCAGTCAGTCACTTAGTTTTAGCCAGTATGTATGCTTTTCAACTGTATATGTTCCTACCTCAGGGGTTATGGAATTTCATTTATTTTACTGGCTTGGTTTGATATATGAATTATTACCTCAGTTGTGCACTTTTTGGAAACACAGACCCTATGTCTTTCTCACATTTACTGCCAATAGTTTCATTCAATGAAAATTTACTTACAGGGATGGGGAAAGGAAAAGCATGAGTACAGAAAGGTCAGTATCCTTATTTCACCCCAATGATTCTTTCTAAAAAATAACAGATGGTGAGAACATGATTCTAAACTTCATGTAAATTATACTGATATGTAAAGATGAAGGTTTCATTAGTTTTGCTATATTTCCCATATTTTCTTTTATTCTGTAGTTTATAATATTATTGCACTTTTGTAATTTTATTTCACTTTTGTAATTTTATTGCATTTTTGTAATTTTATTTCTACTTGAATTTTTTTGAATGCAATCAGGAGGACAGTGTTTTATAGCCTCTCCTAGCCACATTTGGATAAACTTCTTGTAAAACCCAGACAATATCATTTGGATGATTACCTAATTATTATTCAGGTGGTAACTAAGAATTAGGAAGTCCCCAGTTACAGTTAGTGTCAGCATTATAACTACCCCTAAATAATAAAGTCCTTCATCTTCATTCGGTGGTGTGTCCACATGAGTGGAAGATTCTCTAATGCGACATGAAGTAACAGTAAGTATAACATGGAGCAAAAATCTGTCAAAAGAAATAGTTTGATCTCTGTCAAAAGTCATGAATATAGAGAAGTCAAGGTCACTCAGTAACATCAAATTATCCAAGTGTAGGAAATAGGTTGCTTATAAAGAACATGCACCCACAGTATGTAATCTTTATTTTTAACAGAACATTTAGCGAGATCTGCAAACCTGCAGAATTGTACAACAAATGTTATGAGCTATGCCAAGCCTTGTCTGAAGATCTGAAAGAAGAAAAATTGAAGGTTTGTTTGTTGGTTGTATTATTGTTTAATGTCCCATTCAAGAGTCTCTCACTTACAGTCGAATCTTGAAAACTCGAACGTCGATCTCTCGAATATGAATAATGACACCATATGATAGTGAGGGGCAATAATTTTGGCCTATGCATGGCACTTTTGGCCATTAAGTAGGGAGTATTTTTTATCATGTCGACACTTACTGTGGCGGGGACCTTGGATTTTACTGTCTTATCCAAAGTAGAGAGACAGCCTACCATGTGGCAGATTCTAACTCATGATCAGATGGCGAACAGGCAACCCACAGCGCTATCACGACCTCCAAATAAAACATGATGGTAAAAGGGCTCCACACATTTAATTTGATTAACAAGGTTGTTCAAAATTCTAGTGACACTATCTGGTAATTTTTTGTTACAAGCATGGTTGTTCAATCTCTGTCTTCATCTAATAGAATCCATTTAAATCAAGTTAATATTGTTACAGGCATGTTAGAAAATGCCCCCATAGTGTAACTTCTAATGCAATTATTCTTCATGAGCATTCGTAACTCATCATTGATAAGAAAAGAAACAGCATTTGTGTATGAAGTAATCACAATGAGCAGTTCAAAATACATGAATCTTACTTGGTATATGAATCAATCAACATTCATAATTCAAAGTGTATAAATCACTTAAGGATGGTGTATCATGAAAATTAGGAACACATTTGTATCAATTTTAAGGTAAGCCTACTGTGGTCACTGCTGATGTACCGATTATACTTAATATTCTGCGATACCTTGCTATTAAGATAACATAACTGAATTTGTCATTCTTGTGTGATCCGTTGATTTAGCCAATGACTGTTTAGGCTAGAACTGATTTTTATTGGCCATTGCATTAACCACTGCTGTCATGCAGTCTTTCACTGATGAAAGTAATCATTTAATAAATGCCACCCATGACAAGAAAGAAAGCCTACTTTGTCATGACATTTTTAAGTGGCTCAGAACTTTACAATAATAATTTTTGTATAAGCAATAGACTGAACATCTGGCCAGTAACTTTTATATTTAAGAGTTTAAGAATTGATCTATTATTTTACTACAGCGGATATGGTCTATAATGAAGTTAAAGGGGATTGCCTTTTGACTTTGTTCTAGGCATCCTTCATTTTAAGCATCAGAATTTACTACATATGTAGTAAAATAGTAATTCTTTTGGGGATTTTATTCTTTTTCACTATAGCAATTAATTCGATTTAAGCCAATTAGTTATAGACCAACACTACTGTATTTGTTTTAAAGTAATTTTCTTACTCAGGGAAAAACTGTCAGCATAAAAGTCAAGACTGTCAACTTTGAAGTAAAAACGAGGGCGTCCACCTTACCTAACTATATATCAGACGAGGAGACCATGTTTAGTGTGGCCAAAGAGCTGCTGAAAACAGAAATACAAAATGTGGCTCCAGAGCCACTAAGACTTAGACTTATGGGTAAGAAATAATATTCATTTTGCATCCAGTAATTTTTTTTTTAAAGTTCAGCTACACATTGTTTTCATGTCTGTTTAATGTCATATATAAACTATGGAATTTTACTTGATAATCAAGTTGTTGATACCTCTATCAAAATTTGTAGGGAAATTAATATTTTTATCTCCCTATGCGAAAATTTTTATTGAGGATAAATATTGATATGCCTTTGCTCTGTCTGTTTGTTCATTTGTCTGTCTGTCCAAATACATTGATGTTGAGCTATCTCCTCCTAGACTTGGAGCTACTGCTTTGATATTGTGGTGGATGTTAATTCATATAATGAAGGTGTTCCTATTCTGAGGATTTTTATTCTTTTACAAATATTTAAGGATTGTGTTTCGTATTGTGCATACCATTGCTGCATGAACACCATTGCTCTTGGGGGAAAATCTGCAGCAGGAAGTGTGAAGTGAATTACAAACATGCTTCTTAGGCATGTACATTAGGCTAATCATTAGGCACCACTGATATTTTTTCTCAGGTGACCAGTGAAGCCCTGTTGATCTTTTGTTGCTTTTATTTTTTAGCCCAGCTAGGTTTGGAATAAATGGCAATGTCGTATTTTTCCAGTCTGTGCTACGTAGCTGACAACAAATTAGTATTACTTAGACTTAACTTGTTAAATTTACATGAAGTTCTTTGGTTTGCCATGATATGTTTCTACACAGAAAAATACCTGTGTATATACAGATTTATTTTATATTCTTAAATTGTTGCATGCTGTCATTCTTACATTCACAAGGTATATTTGTCTTAGATTTAGTATTTTAACCCGACACAGTATGACTTTAATTCTGTAAAACACAATTGTCAAAAAATTATATTAGGTACATGTCTATATGAAAAATATATATGCCCATCTCCTGTTAAGCCATCCTTGCATCATTACTATGTGTTTGATATCTTTTCTACAGGAGTAAGGATTTCCAGTCTCTGCCATCAGAATGCGTGTAAAGGTAAACAGAATACTCTGGAATTGTTTGTCAGAAAGATGGCATCAAAGAACAAAAATGTGAATAATGATTCCTACAAAATGTATGATATAGGAGAGGAAACACCTTGTGTTGTGGATGGAGATCCCTCACCAATGTCCACAGTGGATAAGGAAAACCACATGATGCAGCCAGGGGATGAGCTATCCTCCAGATTGTGCACAGCTGAGAAAGAGGCTGAGGAAGCACCAAGGTCATGTGTGCTAGATCATGGGGAAGGAACAAACTCTAGGATGTGCACTGTAGGTAGTGAAGTCAAACAAACTACCAGGCCATATAGAGTAGATGGTAATGATAAACAATCCTCTGGGCTATGTACTTTAGGTAATAAGAATGGTCAGACATTGCTTACCACAGAGTCAGAAGTCAGTGATGTTAATGTAGTAGGGGAACATGTGATAAGTAAAGAAGCACAATTACATACAGGCACAGAGGATGGAAAACAAGTTACAGATTCTTCCCGTTCCTGTAGAATACACAAGGATGCAAAATCTATAGGTGTTTATGATAATAATCCAGAAGTTGATAATATATGCACAGAAGGAACACAAATTAGGTCAAGCATACAGGAACCATCAAATGCTAATACTGTGCCAAGTGCTACTAAGTCACCCAATGTAACTCTAGGTAGCCAACTAAAGGACTCAAGGGAAACTATCAGATCTGAAGACTCTGCTTGTGATACAAGATCCACTTCGGTTCAGAGAAGTTCAGATGATTCAGAAATGAAGTCTTGTGTGGAAAGTTTTTGTAACAATAATGCTGTACAAGGTACAATACATAGTGTGTGCAAGGGAGATGACTCTGTTGTAACTAAAGAGGATAGTGTTACGAATGAAAATAATCAAGAGTTAAGTGACAGCGCCAGGAAAGCCGACACTGAACATGCCACAGTACATGTAAATGCAGTTATACATGTAAATGGTAAAAACCACCCTATAGTTAATGGACAGTGTGATACACTGGCACAGCCAGAAGCAGGTGAGTCATCTGATGATCATCAGGAGGTCATAGGTCAAAGTTTCTACTGTCCAGTTTGTAATGGTAATATTGGATGTGACTCACTGTTTAAGTTTAACCAGCACATTGACACATGCTTAAATAAGTCTGCAGTCAAAGAATGCATACAGGGTATAAATGAAGATGGCATTCAGAATAACAAAGTAGAGAAAATAAAAAGTTTTACAAACTTTGATAAAAGTCTGCAGAAGTCCCCAAAGTCTGCAGGTGTTAAAAGAAAATCCACTATTACTGCTGGCAAGATAATTTCTAATGTGATAACGAAACAGTCAAAACCTCCTCCAGTTCAAAAGGAGGAAATGAACGACCAAGAGGAAAATGATTCCCGGGATACACATGTACCAAAGCATTTGAATCCTTGTCAACAAAAATCTGTGAGACCAACAGAAAACTTTATTTGTCCTGTGTGTTTTATGGAACAGTCTGGCGTAACCTTGGAAGCCTTTAACAGCCATGTTGACACCTGTTTATGCAGTGGGACCATATCAAAAATGATAAAGGAGCAAAACTCTCTGAGCAGGAATACTGTCAAAAGGTATGTCTGTGTACTTTGTATCTTTTTCTTATTCCAACCCAAACTGTTCTGCTGATTATTGAATAGGGCACTGTCACTAAAGTGGTGGAACCCTTATAGTGATCAGTCTGTTCGTCAAAACCATTTATCTACCTATCTCGGAAACCAATCATAGAAAAGTAAGAGACTTTGCATGACTGTTAACAGTTATATAAACATCTGATACATACTTGAAGGTGTGTCACACACTTTATTCACTTAAGAATTGAGAACTTAAACTTAAGAGTTTTTTGTTGGACCCCTATGGATAAACTGTGAATGTTCGAACGCTTGTGTCTGGGTGGGATGGCATCCAGTTTAGGAAACAGAAAATTTCAACTCAATTTAATACAATATTTTTATGCTTTCACAGTTAACCATTGAAACAGACTGTTGCAAAGTATGTTAATATTATGTATGTATATATTAGACTCCTTCAGTCAAATTACCGGTACTTTGGTTACTGACAATATTTAATTTCCATAAACTGTATATGTCTTTGATCCCATCCTGGGTGTACATTTTACTCAGATACTGTGGATACATTTGTTGTGTATAATCAGTAGACATCATAGGTAAATAAATATTTTGATATTTGTATTTATTTCAAATATTAATACTTTTTCCATTGACTGCGGTGGGGACAGTTTGCCAGTTTCCTTGTTTATGGTTGTCTTTACCTGAGTACATTTGTACCCTGGGTGTCTCCTCCATCACGTCAAGTCTGGAGTAAAACATCATAAACAATTCAACATAATTTTCTGTTCATTTGTGATTTTCTAACTTTGTTAAATTTCCAACAATAGATCCTGTTATACCAGTATGTTGTCACACTAAAACAAAATGCAGTTGCATTCATCCTTTTGTTTCTGAAATGCACATCTCTATAACATGGTAACTTGATTATTACTTACTGTACTTACTTACTTATTACTGTATTTCTGCTTTGTATTTTCTCTTGGTAGAAATGGCATGAAGATTGAGCTAAATGGGAAGATGCCATCAGCAAAACGGAAAAGACGAGAGAGTGATTTCTCAACAAAAACCAAATGCATTAATTCATTCTTTAAACTTTCATGATAAAGATCAGACTATACACTGCTTCATCTAAAACACAGTAATAACAATCTAAAAATCGCCCATGAATAACCCAATATAGTAATCAAATTCTCTCACAAGTGAACCGCCAAGTTTTCCCTGTGATTATTGAGTACCATACATGTACAGCCATCTGTTTTTTTTCCTGGATGCCTAGAAGGACCTCAGGCCCTGATATTGAACATTGCTGTTTTAAAAGCAATCCTTGCATACATGTATCAACACAAAATGTGTTTTGAAGTGTTAAGATTGATCAGTCAATAGCTTGTTTTCTTAAATATATAGACCTAGATATCTGTCTTTTTCTTTTATTATGAAATATTTTTATGAGATATACATGTTTACAGTCTAACCTGTTATAAGAGAGTATCCAAGGTTAGGTGTAAAAATAGTTGCATGTGACAATTGGTCTCTTAATTTAGGTGACATGTATAGGAAAAATATACTGTTGGAAACATGCATTTAGTTTTTTAAACGAGTCTCTAAAGCTGGTTAGACTGTAAATATATAATCATAATTGTAACCAAAAAATTTTATTTGGCTGATTTAAAACCCATTTCTGTCCATATCAACCAATATAAAATGTTAAGTAGATGGTCAGCTTTATACAGGATTTGTTATACAGAAAAGATTAAATAGATCAAAATACGGTAATTGTTTATGTGTGATAAAGATATATGTTACAGTAAGACTGGCCTTGGAATGCGTTAATCACGAGATCAATGTTGAACAGATTAAATTATGAAACTTTTGTGGATATACTGTTGTTTTTGTTGTATTACGTCCTTCTTGACAATCTTTTCACACATGGAGACGTCCCCAAATACTAATGATAGGCATCATGTGTTGGTTTATGCTTATCATTTAGGCAACCTCGCTAGAACCCGCTGTATATATTACGGTTCACTGGATTAGAATATGAAGATAGGCCGACCACTATGCTTCAACAGTGCTTCATGAATGTTATTCCAATTCCTTATGCATTTTTAGCTTAACCTACAAGGTGTAGGCCTTGCTTTGGGTCTAACTAGTGGCAAATTGTACATTAGGATCTCTAAAGTATGTGTTCTAGGCTAATTATACACATGTATATCTACAGCATCATGCCATATATTTATGAACAAAACGTCATGATGTCATAAATAATATTTATTCATAAATATATGGCATGATGCTATATCTAACCTGCCTTAGCGACCCACTGAATTTTAAGAACTGTCTTGACCGTGACCTAGATGAATGGGTCCTGAAATGGGGTTTTCTTACATAAATTACTCAAATTAAGAGACTTCCTGTCATATGTGACCCTTTTTGCTCCTTCCCTTGAATGTATCATGTCAGCCATATCATGGTGCACATCAAATTCTAGATGATTCTTGTGGAAACTTGGGTTTGAGTCAGACTTGGGTCTCGGGAAATTACAAAAACTTGTGTACGATATCTAAGTTAGTAGAGCGCATGTGCTGAAAATTTGATAAAAAATAATATCATGTATGAAAAAACTAAAATAATTAAATAATGTAATCTACTTCAATTTAATTACCATACTGACACAACAAAACCTTTGGATTTGCTTTATTTTTTTTAAAGAAAATAATTTATCAGAGTTCATTGTCATTTTTCTCTTAGCGCAGAATAGCGTACCACACAAGTTGTGATTTTTCCCAGACCCGCTTTGGCAAGTTGCACAGTAAATGAATGACAGGTAGATGTGAAGTATCCTGGACTTAAAATATAAGCAGACAAAGTAATAACTGGAAAATTTATTTAATTTCTAAAGTGCAATAATGTATGATTAAGAGTACAGCAACAAAAGATGTATCATTAAAATGATTTTTATAAATATATGGTAATAAATGGCTATATCAGATACCTTATGTAACATAAAGCTCAGGCTGTTCTTGTAAGTTAATCACTTGTAACAGCAAAATAGCACAGGGACAATAACTCTGGACAGTCATAATCACACCAGGGGGAGCTACTGCACTTAGTGCAAGTAAATGTACAACGCTAAATGCTAACATTGACTTGTCTTGAATGCAGATATATCAATATGGATTTTATTTTTTCTGTCATTTTATAAAAATGAAAAGAAAAAGCAAAAAATAAAGCTATTTAAAAAAATAAACTGGTTTTTATATGACTTATATTGGTCTAGTACAAAATGCCTCTGAATGAAAAAGTAGTACCCCTCTCCCTTACCAAGATACAAAATGCACTGTAGCAGAAAGACCATATAAATGGATTTTTTGACTCCCACATATGTTGAACATTTGTAATCATCTCTTTATCAGTATGGGAGGCCTAGAGAATGATAAAGACATGACTGAAATATAGATGAAAACCAAACCAAAACAAACAAGAAAGGCACAGAGGAGATGTGGACTTTAGTACATGATAGGCTTCTCTGCAACTGTATCCTTGACATACTGTGTGAATCTCTTCAGGAAGCGAGGGTATTCTCTTTTATAAACATTTCTCAGCACAGAAGCAGGTGCCCAGCCTCCAGGATTTACTGAAAATAGAAATGTCAACAAGTGATGAATAATCAAGGATAAAAGTCTTCTACAGCAAGCAAGTTCAAATAGCATCATTAATGCAGAGAGTATCATTAATATTCTCTATTAGTTGCTCCGCTCTACCCCCCGCTCTCTCCCCCACCCCCAGTCGAATCAGAAATGTTCCATCCCGCACGGAAACAATATATATTTAAGAACACCTTTCTAATTTCTGCAAGTTTCAGTTTCTCAAAGATTGTTCAACATTAATATCCACATTATCTAATCGCACTGTATAAATAACACACCAGATGCAAATCACTGTAGGCTAATGTAACATTATGGTAATGACTACATGGAGTGTGCTGTCACAATCGTCAGTAGAATTAGAATTTCAGCTTCACTTTCACAGAAATTGATCTCTAGATGATTAAAGTAAGCAAGTAAATTGTCAAGAACTTCATCCCTTATAGCTATATCTTGGTCATCCAAATAGAATCCTTCTAAATAAAATTGCATGCCATCATCTTATTTTGCAAATGTCCCGTGTCAGGATCGGCATTGCAATGCATGTTAAGACATAAAACTCCAAGAGCCTTTGTTGTGAATTTTATTTCTTTAATAAATGCCCCCTTTGTTTGAAAATGTAACACACCAGGGGGCATTCAATAAAGAGTATACCGAGGTCAAGTGGAACAGGACTTTGACTTCATCTGTGACTCATTGACATACATTCAGACAACAAAATTCAGGGGAGTGTAAAAACAGCAAAAATCAAGAAGTCTATAAAAACTCTCTTAATATGTGAAACATTGTAAGTAAAAGAGCTGTAACTTTAAAGTCTTTGATATGGTTTCTATTGTTTTATGTGTATGGTATGGTATGGTATTGTTGTTTAATGTCCCACTCAAGAATATTTCACTTATATGGAGACTTCACCATGTGCCAGTGAAGGACTACAAATTTTGCCTATGCTCAGTACTGCTGGCTGTAGAGCAGGGAGGGTTCTTTAACGTGCCAACACCTACATTGACACGGGACCTCGGTTTTTACTGTCTCATCTGAAAGACCTAGACAGCCAACCACGGAGTGGCACTACGTGGCTCGAACCCGGACCTTTCAATTCCCAGTCGAACACGCTAACCACTCGGCCATGAAGGCCTGTTTTATGTGTACTAGGCTTGGTTTATCCACTGTAGAATTGGCATTATATAAGAAGTAAGAAATATTCTTTCAATAATACAGTGAAAGCCAAGAACATGACAAATAATGTAAACCAAATATTTGTGATCCTTCGGTTCTTCAGTTGAGCTAAAAAAAAAAGCGTAAAATGAAATAAAAACAGAAAAAACTTACTGGTTTTATATACATTTACTTACCTTCAGCTGTGTAACTGATTTTACATTTGATGTTATCACGGGTTATGACACCATCAGCTGGAGGTTCTATTATGGTCTCACATATCATTGCCACATTCATAATCACTCGTACATATTTATCATTCTGCAAAAGAAGAATACAAAATACAAATATCTACTGAATCTATATACATGTACTGGTAGTCAAATTTGAATTTCAGGCTTTTGTCAAAATGTTAGATCTTTTCAGTAGTCTAAGACACACAACAATATTTTTGTACAAAATTT
Organism: Pinna nobilis; assembly: GCA_016161895.1. Lineage (NCBI taxonomy): Eukaryota > Metazoa > Mollusca > Bivalvia > Pterioida > Pinnidae > Pinna > Pinna nobilis. The sequence continues at coordinate 15,445 of JACSZP010000316.1, forward strand.
CAGTTCCAATAGAAATCTCTTCCATGTTGATCTAGTCATAGTTGTGGTACTTAAATGGGAGACATGATTTTACAAATTATAACAGAGTTGATAAGAGATATATAGTATACTTAAACAAAGCAAGTCCAGCCAGTCACTAAATGTCTATGCTTTACATAGATGATGCAGGTCAGTATACTGGTCTTTACTGGTAACATCAATCTAGCTAGACCAATATAGTGTATTATGCATACTGGAGGACCTTCTGACTGGACTTACAGCATCGTCATAAATTTCCTGTGTTATTTTAAGAAAAAAATCTCCTGACAAAATAAAACAAAGGTAAATTCAAATCATTTTATCACTAAATTTTGAATAAGACTTAAATATTCAACAAGATTTACCGAAACTTTTGGATCATCCGTTGAATAATTACACACGATCCATCTGTCTGGTCCCTCGTCCTGCCCGGGTGATACATGACGTATGTGGGACCAGAAAAGGGCATCCCGCTGTGATGCTGGCCAGATTCTCTTGATGATGTTGTGACTAATGAAAGTGTCTTCTGAGAACCAAGTTGTGGCAACACTGGACTCTAACGTGGCTGTACATAGAAACAAGAAGTTGTCGCATATAATAAGACTGAAATGCATTTACTAAATAGATATTGGTATATTTTTGCATTTTTATGTCTGTTTACATGGACCAGGTATTTACAGCATCATTGTGTGAGGATTTGTTTTGAGAGAAAAATTTTACTTCCTACTTTAAAAATAAAACTAATGTTTTGTTCCAAATTAAAATGAATAAGACTTCTCCCTAAATTTTCAGCCACTTGGCTTTTGTTAATTGATTGATGAAAGTTTTAATGTTGTTTACAGCCAATATTTTTCTTTACATCTGTGTCATTACTAGTTTCATTACAAAAATTGATTTACAATGGAATTATTAATGATAAAAATGTGAAAATATATAAACAACAGTGTAACTGTCATTAACCACTCAGTAAAGTCCTAGTCGTAGAATTGTGGAGAACAAAGTTTGTTATTTGTTTCAATTTGTACGAGAATACTTCCCTTTGGAGGAAACTGTATTTTACTTTGATGTTTGATTGTTGGCAAATACATTGGTATGTTGGATAAATGTTATAAAGTCAAAAGATTTCCACAAGAAAAGTGGTGGTTGACAGTGTTGTTATACTAGAGAAAACAAGTGCTGATAAATTCAAGGTAAAGTACAATGAAGTTGTAGTTTGAGGGACTTCTGAAAATAGTATTTCAAATGTTGTGAAGAGGATTAGTAGTGGGGACATGGAAACATATTACACTCACCATCCCAGTCCAGCCTGACGTCAATATCCCAGAAATAATGACACACCTCGTGGCCAGTTATTCCCTAAAAAGTGAAAAAGAAAAGTTTATCAGTCTGTAACAACTATATTCCTGCTTATCCAATGAAATTCTCACAATCATAAAGATACAACATGACATTAATGATGATTTTGGCCAAGCACATGCAGAGGAAGAAATTTTGTAATATAAAAGAAGCTATATTATCATAAGACGGTCAATTTCAGACCTGGGGATTGTTTGAGAAGTCTAGAATCCCAATTATAAAATGTTGATTTGTTAAAAAATGACACATTTATGTTTGATGGACAATAACTGGGCCACACTGATTTAGGGGAAACAGTCTGAAATACACGGGTGACTTAAGAAAAAGTTTTGAATTTCTGGATTTTATATGGAAATAGTCGTCAAATTCAGTATATAAGCAACAAATCAAAAAGAAGACTTCTTTTGTTAAAATCTTATGATGTACTAATATGATACATAAGACAAAACAAAAATTTATTAAACTATTTACACTTCATTTGTGCCTGTAGATTTTATTATAACTTCACAGCGTAAACACAACATCATGGAAGATAAAAACTCCTTGGGGTCAACTGCTCATCTATTATGATTTATATGTATCTAAGCCTTGTTTAGAAAATGCATCGTAATCACACCCAAGAGCTTGACTAAATTTCCAAAACTGTCTAAGAATATAGTTTAGAGTTTATTTTTAAAGTTTAATACAATCCATCGTAATATTTACCTGCAGGCTAAAATGTAGTCAGCAGATGAGCAACTGTGCCAAGGAGAATATTTCAGAATCACAATGAATTTCTAGTTCATTTTCAAGCACACTGTGTGCTCATCTAGAGAGTAAATGACAATACTACACTATAATATCTGACTGCTGACTTACTGTCACAACATGGCAAGCTTTTAGAGGGTCAATAACCACACCGTCCACCTCTACTTCTCTTTTGTACACTTTAAGATCACCGTCTTCAGCTATGCACTGCCACGTGTCTTTGCCACTCTCCGTTTTCTCATCCATTCTTCGAAGGTGAGTTTCTACTATATCATTTATCTGATAAAAGATACAGTAAGATACATTGTTAATTACTGATGGTACTTCAATGGTTTTTTCTTTAAATGTTAATGTGAAAGTCTTCAAAACATGTCCATCTAAGCAGGGAATATAGGTCATAAGCTGCATCTGAAACTATTTCAACTTTGCACACAGAAGTGCATCATATGTGCAAGCCTGGTCATCCTAGCAATCATATGTAACAAATTAAAACATCAATGAAGGAGCCATACCATAAGCTCCCTCTAACTTTGTGCTAGAGCTGATATCTACTTTACACAATGTCTAACATTAAAGAAAAATGTTGGTTCCAAAAAAGGTCATGTGAAATATGAAAGCCTTATACATACTATTCTGAAAATATGGTCTAGGTCACTGTCAGATAAAAGCTGGTCAATAATCAAAGTAAATAAATGAGATGCTTTATCAATATAATCTGTTATGGTCCAAGGTACCAAACAAAGGAAAGATGTATTTTGAGCCATTGAAACCCTCACAACTGTTATACTTGTATACTAGAAGGAAAAACTTTATTTCTCCAAGAAAGACTATCATTGTATAAACACCATAGCAGTATATATTTATTTGTTGTGTTTAGACTATCATTGTATAAACACCATAGCAGTATATATTCATTTGTTGTGTTTAGACTATTATTGTATAAACACCATAGCAGTATATATTCATTTGTTGTGTTTAGACTATGATTGTATAAACACCATAGCAGTATATATTCATTTGTTGTGTTTAGATTATCATTGTATCAACACCATAGCAGTATATTTTCATTTGTTGTGTTTAGATTATCATTGTATAAACGCCATAGCAGTATATATTCATTTGTTGTGTTTAGACTATGATTGTATAAACACCATAGCAGTATACATTCATTTGTTGTGTTTAGACTATCATTGTATAAACACCATAGCAGTATATATTCATTTGTTGTGTTTAGACTATCATTGTATAAACACCATAGCAGTATATATTCATTTGTTGTGTTTAGACTATAATTGTATAAACACCATAGCAGTATATATTCATTTGTTGTTTTTAGACTATCATTGTATAAACACCATAGCAGTATATATTTATTTGTTGTATTGTCTTTCACACTCTGCCTGATAATCCTAATTTCATCATGTCCTCTGATTAAAGGTATCTGCTTCCCACAAGTAAATTGGCAAATTGACTCCTAGACAAGACTAGCACTAGTGAGATGTGACACTGAGAGGTTCTGTGTTGGAAAGTGGAAAAATATGACTGGTCAGCTACTTAGGCAATACATGGAAGAAGGGATAGACTTACCTCTTTATAACAAGGATGTGTGGGCGGCAGGGATATCTTTGGAGGGGCAGGCTCTTGAGCTGCTTTCCTTTTCTGAAAAAAAAAAGTTTGTTTTACTCAGTATGTGCTTTACACTCTGTTTCTCTGAAATACTTTATTTCTGTATGTTATTTTACCGTTTTACACAAATTTCACACCAAATTACTACAGTATCATACAAAACAAAATGATTCATGTCTCCTGCATAATCAGAATGTCAATCAATTTATATACATTATGACTTAATCAAAAGCAAAAAGACAAAATCACTTCATACTTTTCTTAAAAAATGAAACTAGAAAGGGAAGATACAATGTACCACTTTTAACCCTTTCACCCCTAAGTATCACAGTAGTATGCACTTTTCTATTGTATTGGACTGGTTAATTATGGTCTGCAGTGGTGAAAGGGTTAATGATACAAAACGTAGGTCATGACTAAAATCACATAGAATGCAAGGACAGGTTTTGAACCATTATGCACTCAGAAACAACATCATTCAAGTGACAGAGAATCTGTGTATCTTGCAATGTCTGAACAAGAGTAGTTTGAATTTAAACTAGAGGCTCTAAAGAGCCTGAAACGTTCAGCTGGCAAACCTAAGACCAGCCAAAGCTGTTGAGAAACTTGGCAATTTTTCAAGGAATAATAAGGCATATTTTTATTATGATTTTGAATATTTTTTGCCTTTTGGTCAGGTAAGCTAAATAAAAGGCATTTACAAGAACAAAAGGTAGGTAGACAGGCTTGTAGAAAGCATAAACAATCCCAACTACCAACTCACAAACCTACATGATTTTCATTGTGATCCCATCTACACATATATAGGCCTAAGCGTCGGACATAAAAATCATTAAATGAGTTCTATCAATACATGTTTAGAGCATGTTGTTGTTACTGCCCTGATGATTAACGTCTCCTTCAAGAATCTTTCACTCCTATGGATATGTCACTGAATGTGAAGAGCTTCAAATCTTATATTACACATGGCACATAGGGTCACTGAGGATTCTTTATGATACTTGTAACAATACAACAGAAAACATAACATAACAAACATACTAGTGCCTCCTCAAAATTCTCCTCCAATTTATCTATACTGGCATCAACAGCATCAAAGAATTCATCTTCTTTCAACATCATATTTGGACCCTCCTGTTAAAAGAAATGCAGGGTATGAATTAGCATAAGAGTCTATGACTTTTTGGTCTCAGTATTTTTCTATAAAAGAGATTCCCTATGAATAGCATTAGCTTTCTCTGGTTCAATCCAAAAAAAATTTGTATTTGTTTTATTTTTTGGGTTATATTTTTTGGAAGTTACTGACAACACAAAGTACAATATACATAAGATTTATAAGATTTACAAATCTACGCTCATCACTTTTACAAATTCCTTATCTGTAGGCATGCAGATATTCATTGATACAGTAATGTACACAGATACTCGTCCAACTGCTGAACACACACACACACACACATATATATATACATCGAAATCTTGCCTAAAGACCACCTTACTTAGGAGACCACCTCACTATTAAAAACCATCAAAATTCAGTCTGTTTATCATTATTTTAGACTAATTCAACTTCACCTAGGTGACCACCTCACTAATCAGATGAATTTTAGCCAGTCACTTAGGTGGTCCAATTTTAGCCAGTCACTTGGGTGGTCCAATTTTAGCCAGTCACTTGGGTGGTCCAATTTCAGCCAGTCACTTGGGCGGTCCAATTTTAGCCAGTCACTTGGGTGGTCCAATTTCAGCCAGTCACTTGGATGGTGTTAATAGCAAGGTTCCACTGTATATTCATGCACAAATATTCACATCTGAGTAAATCACCCATGTAAACTCATGAATATATGTATCTTAATACCCACTTACAGTGAATACCTTTATATAGACAGTGTACTTCATATGCCCCTACAGGCATTCACTAATCAACACATGCACAGCATATACATATGCTGATTTCATTTACTATATTAAGCATACATGTAGATACCCAAACCCATATACACATTCATACACACATATATATACATACATAGGAGCCTACCTACATGTTCAAGTACACTTACACACATTCATATACACACATACAAGTACATGTGAGAGAGAGAGAGAGAGTATATAGCTTAAATTATCATAGGACAAACTGATGTGACATATTTATGGGCCACCAGGGTATAAAGTATTACCCAATACTATACCATACCCGTACCCAGAGTATTACCCAATTGAAAACTAAATTAAGGGTAGATAACTTCACAATAATTTCTGTTTCCAATCCAAACAACATGGGTTTTGTTTAAATTCGTTTGCAGGCCGGAAATAATTTCAAAAGATCTAAACTCTTGGATTGAGTGTAACAGGGAACTCTTTGTCCATCTAAAATAACAGTAGTGTTAGTCTTCAAACTGAGATAACAAAATTTGGGTGTCATCAATTTGGACGCCTTTAATTTTTTTTAAAGATCTAATTCTAATGGCTAAAATTTCTGCACATTGAACAAAAATGTAAGACACAATAGGGTCACCCTGACGGCATCTGTTTTTAATATTAAAAAATTTAGAGAAGTTTCCTCCTTGATTTACAGCAGAGACAGGTTTCTTATGAAGTGTTTTAATCAAGTTGTTCATATCTGGACCAAAATTAAAATAATCAAAAACTTTTTCAATAAAAATCAAGGAAACAGTCAAACACTTTTCAAAACCAATGGTTAATAAAATTCAAGGGATATCATTTTCCTCTGGATAATGCAAAATATCATGCATTTATCTACTGTTTTCCCTGATATACCTCCCTTGAATAATACCTCTCTGTTCACTATTTATTAACTTACTTAAAATTTGCTTCAATCTATAGGCAGTAGAAACTGAAGCAATTTTATAAATATTGTTGAAAAGAGTAATAGGTCTCCATTCTTTTTAGAAAAAACTTTCTGGGTTTATCACCGTTTGGTAGACAGGTATCTATTCCTTGTTTTTGAGTAACAGATTGATCCATAATTTAAAGATCTAACAATAAAATTACCTAGCTGTTTCTAAATCACTTTCAAGAATTCAACAATAAAACCATCTGATCCAGTACTTTTATTATTTTTCATTTTTAAGAGTTTGTGATGCATCTTTATACGTGATACGGCTCTCTAAGCTTTCAGCCTCTAGTTTGTTTAACTTTTGGACATCAATATCCTTTAAGTATTCATTCAAATCAACATTATCTTGAGCTAATCTGTCACTTATCCTATATAAGTTTTTGTAAAAAATTTCCTATACAGTTGTATTTCCTATTTCGTCCAAAATGTCCTTTTGATTGCAAATTTCTTCCCCATTTTCTTTTACTACAAGTATTGTAGGAATAATTTTAGTTGTAAAATTTCTGTTTTCAAAATTCACTGAATACTTAGTCGGTTTCCCCTCTAAAATCCACCTAGCTTGACCTAACTATATTACTGTTCAATTTATTTGTTCTTACATTTATTTCTCAAGTTCTTGTCTCATAGTATTTAATTCTCACAAATGTTAGTATGTTCACAGGATTCTAATTGGCTGATAGTTTCTAAAAGATCATTTTCTTTAGATTTTAAATTTCTCTTTATATATGCAGAGTAAGAAATCGTTTTACCTCTGATTTCCATTAAGAAGTGTTTCAAGAAATAATTGATTGTTTACTCTAAACTGAATTTAAGTATCTGGGATATCTTTAATGGACTCAATTGTAAACTGGGAGAGCATATTGTGATTTGATATATAAAATAATTTTATTTATAGTGTCAAGGAATTCAGAATCTTGTAGTAAAGAATTATTAAATTTCCACAATCCACACCTTTTTTTTAAATTTATTGAATTTTAAAGTAAGATATGGTATAGAGTAGTCGGATCTGTATCCAGGTTCAATATCTGAAGTATGTATACTTGGTAATAATTTATCTGCTACAATTAAATAATCCAAAATGAGCTTGTTTGAAAGGATTGGTTCTTCTCCAAGTAAATCCTTTTCTTTTTCTTTTTCTCTTTTCGAAAAACGTCTGCCATACTGAAGGATTCTATGATTTCTAATAATCTTTATAATCTTATCTTAAGATTTATTAATCAATATATCTTAAGTGATATCTAGCCGTTGGATTATCAATATATCTATAATTAAAGTAGTTTTTTTTGGGATCTACAACTCAATTAAAATACCCACAGATATTATATGAACCATTATAAAAGAAACATAATGTTTCTATCATCTTGTCATAAAAGCCTGGACTGTCTATACTATGGTCATATATTGTAATCAAAGTAAATCTACTATTCTCTATTTCCAAGTCTAGAACAAGAAGGTTTCCATCCCCTTCTTTGTTTTCTCAAATTAATTTGTATTCAAAGGTGTTAGTAAATAAAACTGCCACTAGGTGCAGTATATGGCCTATCCTCATTAATTAGAGGAAAGAAAAAAGAATTACTACCTCATTTAACTACACGGTCACAATTATGTATACAGACCACGTGTAAAGGTACACCCATACAGTACATGTATGTATAAGCTGAGACGTGCATTTCACATGGACATACATGTATTAATTATTTCTTTGAGCGATAACATGTATTAATTATTTCTTTGAGCGATAAATGAGTATTGAGAACGAAAAAAAATGAAATAACATAATATACAACTTAGTCACCTGTCATTTCAGAGTCAATATGGACCGGGTAGACAAAGATCTGGACCCAGTTGCACAAAAGTTTAACTGGTAGTTTAATTTAACTATGAACTTTCCCATGGTTAAAATTGTGGTTGTGGTCACTCTAAATCAAATTTTTTATTAATTAACACGTAATTAACTAAGAAAACAATTCTACAATTGCGTTGAACGATAAAGCTAGCTTACAACAAGCTAAAATTTCAATTTGTGGTTAGTGGCTAACTGCAAGTTAAGTTAACAACGCGTTGTGCAACTGGGTCCTGATCACTTAACAGATAATCATTAGACAAAATTGTGTTATGAGATATCCTTCTTTTCTTTCCATCTTTCAGTTTCAAAAAAAAGTTTATCATCTGCACTCCAGAAATTTCCTACACAGTCCTGGTTGAAATCCTCCTTAAGCCTCTGTTGGTTAATCCAAGTTAAGTCCTGATATACCAGTTGTTATTTTCTCTTCAAAAACTCCCATTGTTGGAGCACTTCAAACTTTTCCCTCCTTTGCGTGAATTTGCAGATAATGAATCCGGGGTTGTTCCTCCTGAAATTGCCCAGCCTATTTACAGCATCAATATCTGCCAAACACATCTTCATATTTACAAGTAGTTGTGTTTGCAAACTCAATGACCTTTGCAACTATTTTTTCCACATTTTCAACTTTATCCCTGTCTATCCATACCGCTCGAGGTCATTATGCTGATTTTCCAGGGCCAATAATCTATTGTCACTTTCTGACACTTGCTTCTCTAGTTGTAACACTATCTGATTCAACTTCTCATTTTCATCTTCTTAATCAAATACTCTGTCCTCAAGTATTTCTTCCAGGTCCTTGTCCTCCTCCCTTATTTCCTCTTTGAGTTTTCTCATTTGCATTGTCATGTCATCATTAAGTGAATTAAGCAGCTGGCAGACATTGTCCGGTTTCTCATCTCTGCTTTGTATATTCCTTCCAATATTACCTATTCTACTTTATCTTTTATGACATTTTTTTAATCACAAATCACAGTTAACATTTCCAGACAAATATTACTCAATGAATATAAACATCAACGTAATAAATAGTCAACATTTCAACACATATTACACATACATTTGTTTAATGGTTTTCCATCTATATCTAATCATACTTTGGTTTCTATGAATAATTTTGTTGGAGGAGAGAAATATTGTTTTGTACATCCAGTATAACATCACTTACTCTGCCTGTGCCAGGACCTTTTCCTTTCTCACTGATGCTGGCACTTCTGGTAGCAGCCGTTTGATATAAGATCATAAGTATTCAAGATATGTAATATCCTTCACTGGGTCACAATTTCAACACCTGTTCTATTGTTTTACACAGTTGACTCAGTTTAGTGCAGCAAGTACAGCAATGCTAGTGAGATGGTTAATAGTGGTCAATACGATGGTCACTGAGGCAAGTCTTCTTTCAAATGTAGACAAAGGAACAAATGAATTTCCTTCAAAAACTCAAAAACAGAATTTCCCAACATTCTTTTTCCACTAAAAAGGCTTTTCACAGCTTGTCATAAACACACTAACAAATATTCACAGTAGAAACTCCAGTATTAAAGATGGAATTCTAGAGTTCTTTCCATCAAATATTCTTAATCATCAGCAAAATATATGTTAAGTAAAATATCCTAACAAAAACAATATACAGTCAACTCTGCAAATAATGAAATCACATGTAATGAGCCACTGGTACTATGAGAAAGATTTCTATTCCCGGTGCACTTCCATGCTTTACTTTGTAATTTCGAATAATAAAGATCAGCTATAACGAGATAAATATCTTGCTCCCTTCAACTTCATTATATGTGAAGTTGACTGTACTAGTTCACAAAAGTCATATACAAATGTTACATTCTAAAACATGAATTTAATTATGTAGAAGTTCATGTATGTATCAATATTACATACATTACAGAAAGCATAGACTTCAGCTCAGATATCAAGAAGGCTGATGAATGTAGATTAACTTTTTAAGCTAGATGCTGTTCAATTGTTACAGTGAGGCCAAAAATTGTTTGTTTGATGTAACCCTACCCAGATTTTCGAAAGTGGGTAGGTAGGTAGGTATTTTTTTTAAACCCTTTCCAAAAGATGCTTCTGCAATAAAGTGCCATGAACTTACACATGAATGTTAAACTTTTTATATTTGGGATTCACTAAAATGAAAATTTGACAGAAGCAAACTGAGGTGAATTCTAAAGTATAAATTGGACAGTTCTGGATTCTGGAATTTTTTCACAATAAAAAAAAATTATGTACAAAACAAAGAAAACAATTTTGGTCAGTGTTTTTTAGTTTTTTACGTGAGTCAGTCAGGTTACATCAAACAAACAATTCTTTATTTTTGGCCTGAAGTTTTGAAGGGAAACAAACAGACCAAAATTAATTCCCCTCCCCATCTCTAATTACTGGGACATGAAAATGTTCCATAGCTCAGGTGACACTTAAATTGATCAACATCATTTCTTTTTTAAAGATGAATACAGTGTAAGTTATAAAATTACCTCAAAGTCAGGTCCACCAATAACATGCCTAGGTTTGTCTCGCTCCAGTGAAGCCGTCTTGTATTTTTCCTCATATTTTTTTCTTTTCTCTACTTCCTGCAAAAAGAGATTTCTCTCAAAATGACATGTAACTAAATCACATAACTCCTAGCTTTTCCCTAGCCCTGAGTAAGTTCCAATATACGAAACGTAAAGCAATCTTTAAACCAACTTACTTACAGTTTTAACACTTTTCAAGGGCACCAGAATCAAATACTATATATCAAAAGTGCTCCTTTTTTTGATGTAGTGACAATAAAGCCCCCCCCCCCTAAAAGCACAAATTCTCTCAAAAATGGAAATGAAAGGTGTATTGTAAACAGGGAATTTTTGGCTCCCATTTTATATTGGCTCCTTTTGCCCACTTGTCAATGGGCAAATTTAAAACTGAGCAAATTCAAAATGGTAATTCATTGAAAAAAATTATGACAAGACAGGGTGAATTTAAATCGAGGCGAAACTGTTTGCGAGGACCTAAGGGCAAAAATAACATGGGGCGAAAATAACCCTGTACAGTAGGTTTTAAAAAAACTAAAAGTCTATTTGAAACAAAAAAACTAGACCATAATTTTTGGCACATTATGTACACTTACAGCTAAATAAAGCTATGCGCTTATTAGACTGACATGAACAATCAGACAGATCTGTGTCCATGAAATCTTTTTGGTGAACAGAGACAAAAACAATATGGAATTTTCTCATCAGGGAAAGTAAAGAACAATTATTTACATTTTGTTTGTTTTTTTTGTTTTAATGAGCATCCCACTGAACTGAATGCCAATCAGGAGCTACAAAATCTGGAAATATGAGCTACAAAACCAGTGAGGGATCTTAAACCTGCCTACATCAACTGTGACCTCAGCTTTTACTGCCTCATCAGTTGGACAGGAAAATACAAGCCATGCCCTGCTGAGTCTTTATCCCTGATCCTCCCAGTTCAGAGGTGAACACAACTCAAAAGTACCATTAGTCAATGACTAGTACATTTTATAACAAACTAATAGATTTCTCATGATACAAAAGAAAAATATGAGCAGAGATTATATTAACACTTAAAATTAAAATAAATTACTATAAATGGGATAAGCAGCAAATATTTAAATCTTTTTATCATTTTACCAATTTTCTCTCAATAACAATTCTCTAATTTTGCAAATATTGGTAAATGTACTCTTAAATATTTAAGCATCTCAGGATATCTTTTTAGGGGGGGGGGGCTAATTTTTGTTTGTTTGGACAAATAGACCTTATAAACAGTTTGTTCTCCAGACTACTACTAAAATTTACTAGTCATTGACTAATGGTACTTTTGAGTACATCAAAAAGCTAGTTTCAAGCCATGGGTGAACATTCAATGCCTATCCATGACTGGCTCCTGATGATGAACATGTGATAAACATAATGAGATACAGGCAAAACAGACACCAAAATCCCCATACAGTAGAGTCGGTCTATAACACATTGGCTTAAAGCAAATTCAGTGCTAAAACAAAGTGGAATAAAATCCCCATAAAGAATTACATGCACTATTTATCTATATATGTAGTAATTTATAATGCTTAAAATGAAGGATGTCTATAGCAAAGTCAAAAGTCATTCCCCTCTTCCTTTGTTATAGACCAACTCCACTGTATATAATTTATTCAAGTTAAAATCCTGACCTTTTCCAATCTTTTCTTCCAAGCATCTTCTCTTTGCCCCATTAACTCAATACAATGTGATAGGGTGGCTATGATGCCAGCAGTAGTAGCTTTAAATGTAAATGCCTCCCCTTTGAAATCTATTGCATGCCCACCATGTTGCTGTATGATGGAGGCTGTAAATAAGATCAGGATACACTGTAGTATGTGTTACAACTTTATGGTATGTAAAATATACAGTTCTTAAGGTTGGCTGTATTCTTCTTTAATGTCCCAAGCCTTTTTCTTTCAATTTTGAGAAAATGCCATTGACAACACAATTGGAAATTTTACTGCAAATTGGTGTTAAATTGGGAAAAATATTTAACATGCCATATGATGTATTTACAATACAATGCTGTATGGTCGCTCTTTTTAAATATATTTATGCTCTGTATCACTATGAAATGTTGGTTAATACCATACAAAGTTATCAATTTAAGTAATTGGGAATTTTTTCAGTCAAATTGGGAAAAAACGTATGTATTTTGTATTGCGTAGTGGTTAGCGCACTCGTTTCTCACCAATGCAACCCGGGTTCGATCCTCGGATCTGCCTAGGTAGTATGTGAGATGGTTAGGTTGGTCGCCAGCTCGGACACGTGGGCTTTATCCGGGTACTCCAGTTTCACCAACAGCAAGAACCCCCGCATGCCGACATCAGAGCCAACGAGAGACATTAATATCAGTTATTTGAACTTGTTTGTTAATCGTTGTAAAATAAATAAAGTTTAAACTTTTAAACTATTTTGTATTGGGAATGGGGCCAAATTTCGCCCCCATGGGAACTACAGAAAATGGCCTGGTCCCTTTGAAGATTAGTTCAGTTATATAGAGATTTCACCAATGCCGACGAAGTACTTATGGCCTAGAGCAGTGAAGGTGCTTTAATGTGCCTACACCTACTGTGATACTGGACCTCCAACTGAACGTGCACATCTACTTTAAATTATCTGTCTGTTAATAGCTGCCTGATCATTAATTCCATACAAAACACTTCAGACAAATTTTTACGACGGACGGAGACGTCACCGTGTACCGGTGAAGAGCTACAAATTTCGCCTATGCTCGGCAGTGCTGGCTGTAGAGCAGGGAGAGTTCTTTAACGTGGCAACACCTACTGTGACACGGGACCTTGGTTTTTACTGTCTCATCCGAAAGACAGGGACGGCTAACCACAGAGTGGCGCTTCATGGCTCGAACTCGCAGTTGAACATGCTAACCACTCCGCCACAGAGGCCCCGGTAAATGTATACTCACTGCATAGGGCCTAACAAAGAAATCAAAGCTTGATTTATCAGTAATGCTGTTGATATTTCTCTGTCAACTTGTAGTTTTTGACTGCACCTCATTATATACTCATTGTGTCAGCTAGTATTAGACTTACCAAAATCTAATGAATAACATGTATTGTTCTGATTGCTATGATCAATAATAGAACTGAGGAGGAATTTTACCAAAATCCTCAACAACCTAGTTGAAATGGCCAGAAAACAAAAAGTTGGCTCCTAACATTATCTGGGCCTCCGTGGCAGAGTGGTTAGCATGTTCGACTTTGAGCCCAGGGGTCTGGGGTTCGATTCCCGCAGCGCCACTCCGCGGTTTGCCGTCCCTGTCTTTTGGATGAGACAGTAAAAACCGAGGTGTGTCACAGAAGGTGTTGGCACGTTAAAGAACCCTCCCTGCTCTACGGTCAGCAGAGCCGAGCACAGGCAAAATTTGTTGCCCTTCACCGGCACACAGTGACGTCTCCATATGAGTGAAATATTCTTGAGTGTTACGTTAAACAACAATGCAACAACAACAACCTAACATTATCTCAAATAGTAGTTCAAATTCTGTTCTATACAAACCTAAGTCCTTGGCATTTGGTCCTGCAAATGACATATTTTGGTGCTCAGTGCTGGACGATGAATCATGGAGATCATCAGGGTCACCAATGTCATCCTCTGTTATTGCTGGATAGTAAAACACAAAATGTCAGAACAAATGGGGCATGTGTGATTACTGTAATTTTTGTAAATCTGTTATATTTGCTAGTCTGCTATATTTGCAAAGCTTCGATGTTGTGAGTGTTATACTTATAAGTTATTGCTGTAAATCCAGAAATTTTCGCGGAACTTTATTTTAGCGAATCGAGGTCATGCAATTATTCGCGATATTATATTTTCGCGAGTGTGCATTTAAGTTCAAAGTTTGTGTTGTTTGATGCATGTTAATATCAGGTTAGTATATTTAGCGTGAACTTAATTTTGGCGAGTAAGTGCTCTCGCGTAATTACGCGAAAATAAAATTCTCGCGAATAAAACTGGATTTACAGTATACAATTATGGACTTTTGTGGTTGTGAATATGATGTGATATGAACCCCGAAATGTGATATTGACCGAGGCTTTAGCCACATTCACATATTTGAGGTTTTTATCACATCATAATCACCACTACAAAAGTCCACAATTGTTTTATTATATACTCCAGTGCCATACTCAGGGTTCCAACTGTAACTTCTTAGGCTATGGCCCAAACTCAGATGCTCAGAAGTCTGTTTTTTTGTTTTGTTTTTTGTTTTAAGGGCGTTCACAATATTATGCATGTGTAATAAGAAGCAATTTCCTGGTGTTCTTTTGTAGAAATCAATGTCCCATGGAGAACCGGTGAATAGTTATGAACCAGTCACATGTAAGCAGTTAAGCCAATAGGAATGGGTATATTAATAAACTACAGTTGAATCTCGAAAACTCGAAGTGCTCGGGACCGCTGATAAACTTCGAATTTTCGAAACTTCGAGTTTTCAAAAATACAATTACTTTCCAGCTGAACGCTATTTCACCACCTCAAAACCCTCTAATTCACTCTTTTTCCATAACACTGTTCTCATCACTCATCCTTTTCGGTAAATATTCTATAATAATCTAACACTGCAGTCAACTTTGATTACTAAATAAACACGTGGTAATTATAATGCCTGCCAAAAATTCGCATTTAAAAAGATTGAGATGATATTTCATAGGTATTTAAAGGGTAGGACTGTGAGATTTATTCGAGAGATCGAAAATTTCGCCGTCGATGTTCGAAAGATCGAGGCTAAATTTGCTTAATTTATCAAGGAAAAAATCGGGACCGTAGCTTTACTTCGAGAACTTCGAGAGAACAACGTTCGAGTTTTCAAGATTCGACTGTATATATAATGAATCTAAAAGTCACACCGCCTTAAACAAGAACTACCAGTAGAAAACTGTTACTGAACATTTTTGTGATAAACACACTAGGACTACTCTCTTTGAACAAGTTCAAAACTCAGACTAATTAAAATTAAATCTTTTTTACCTTTTCCTTATGCCCTAGTACTGTTACAATGTCATATGTATTAAGTATATTAGGAGAATCTTGGGTACACCAAATTGTAGCTGACTTTATCAAATTTTGATCACCTTTTTAAAAAGGAGGTTAATCTCCATGGTAAAAAGTTATGGTATCAAATGGCGGTGCCGGTTACAAGAAATCAGCAAGAGAAAAATAAAAGCCTTATTCCTAATAATTCAATATTTATAACAGATGGACAAAGCAGATTCATGTACTTATACTTTCATTAAATCAGGGGACATCGAGCAGATGTCTTTATACCTTTAACTTTGTCAAAAACTAATAAAGAAAATGACTTATCAATGGGTATCTTTAGATATTGCAAACATGTTAGAACATTGGAAAGTAATAACACAAATTTATGGACCTTCTATAAACAACTGAAATCTATTTATCTAATGAAATACAATATAACAGTGACCTTTTTATATTGTACTACCATGATTTATTGCACCATATTTCAGGTCATCACATAAGTAAATATACTTATCATACAAAACAGGAGTGACTGCTGGTAGTTTTATATACATGCCTCACATGACTTGAGCAATGTTTACAGAGTATCATCCTGAAGTGCACTTAATGTACAATGTACACTCAGCATCACAAGGCCAATAAAAAACAAATAAACCAACAACATATACGATGGCCTATATACCACAGATGGTTTTGAACAAGATACTGCATCTAAATAAGGAGTTATTAAATGTTACTGACACAGGTCCTTGCAAAATTCTGTACTATCATTAGTATAAGTATTTATAACAATTACAATACTGTAGATCTTGGTATTGGAAGTCCTGGAGATTATCATAGATTCTGTACAGAGACTCAGAAGATATAGTAAGTGTGTTCTCATATTTATGATATACATTACCATGGTGATGATTTGGTACTTACAGTCTTGGAGATTTCCTTGGTTTAGCACAGATGCACAGCTGTCAAAGTAACTCTGTAGGGTGTCTATCTGTCTACACAGAATGTCTCTGAATGTCTCCATCTCAGCCAGCTTCTCTTTCAGCCCTCTCCCCCTCTGAAGACATTAAGTATCTCAATTGTCAAGTAATGGTCATTTTTCCTATTTTTCATTTCAGTTTACTAAAGCATTATCATCTTTGTTTCAATCTGTTCTTTTTACTTTTGCTTTCAGAACATTTCATCTCTATATAGATGCCAAAGACTTGGCCTACTGCCTGCACTCATGGTAATTCAGCAATGAGGGATCTTTAGTGTACAAAAATTGACAATTATGAACTTTTGTGGTGGTTGATATGTGATATGAACACCTTAAAAACCTCTAATGACCAAGGATTCAGGGGAGTTCAAAGTCCATATTTTGAGGTTTATTTCACCATATTCACCACAATCCACAAAAATCCAGAATTATTTTGACTTTTGATTACTGTATATACTTCTGTGTCATACTCACTTATTATTATTTTGACTTTTGATTACTGTATATACTTCTGTGTCATACTCACTTATTATTATTTTGACTTTTGATTACTGTATATACTTCAGTGTCATACTCACTTCAAAGTACAACATCTTACACTATAATAAACAATACCAATTCAAAAAGTCAACTTGAAGTCAAGTTCCATCACTCTCCTTGTGGTTTTTGACATCTTTTTTAGTCAAAAGTTTTTCTCCTCTGAAACAGAGCAGGCAAAATGCTGCACAGGAACTGAGTGAGTTTCCATCATTGCTCAGACTTCTTTTTTGTCAGGGTCTATCCCCTTAATTGTACATGCATAATAGAAAGTAAGAGGAGAGCTCATGTCATCTTATATGGAAATCAATGTCACTTAGACAACCTGTGTTTATGAACTGTTGTGAACCAGTTATGTGTATGCAGCCTAACCAGTAGGAATAAGTGTATCAATAACAAATATTATAATGATAGCCTTTGTAACATAGGCCACATTTTAATGTATATAAGTTCCATCTGTACAACACACACTGGTTCAAACACAGATTGTGGGCAGATATTCCATCTGGCCACTATGGCTATTTCATACTATTCTAAACTATGGGAAATACCATAATTCACAGTTGATAATTCTAAATGCTTTTCCATAAACAAACTTCTTTACTTGATTCATTCTGACTTGGGTCCAGTAGCAAACACTCCACATGTCTACAGTGGCCTTTGTATAACATTCTATTTAAACTATGAGAAATATTGTAATTCAGATACTTCTAAATACTTTATCATATCTGAATCACTTTAGTTGATTCTTGGATCCAGTCTTCTTGTATCACTGATATGTAATATTAGAGTTTGTTATAACAAATTGAAATCATTGACTCGCTTGTTAGAATGATAAAGATGTGTTAATGAAACACTGATGCCCCTGAAATATGAAATCCCTTCCAGTAACTGTTTAAATGATTTGGCCAGGATTAGAGTCTTACAATAGGAGGGGAAATGCCATGGTCAAGTTCATAAATTTTGGTACCGAATGGGAGATCGTGTTTGTAGGATTAGACAGGAGAAACATGAAAGCTGTTTCGGTTACAATTCAAAAACTATTGCTATGGTTACAGTTGGCAAGCAAAGAAAGACTGACAAAAATCATTATACCCTAAAATCTTTGAATACAAAGATATACAAAATTGCATTATTGGCTTGTACATTAAAAGACCTTTGGGTTTGATCACCTCCTTAAAAGAGCATTTCTATGATAAAGAAGTCAAATAAGATCATAGTGCCAAGGTAAAAGGCTAAGAATGAATCACTGTTATTGTAATTACTGAGCATAAGAAATACTTTGTGCTGAATGTACAATGTACTATGCATGTGATATATTTTCTGAAGTCTTCTATCATTTACAGACTGAGTGCTCTACTAGGGCTATATGACTAGCACACTGACAAGTTGGTTGTAATGTTAAGTGTATTGTTATTTATTGTTACACTCCAGAATCTTTCACTGAAATGGAGACAATACCAGTGCCAGTGAAGTGCAACAAATTTGGCTTATACTTGGCACTTATGGCCAAATAGAAGTGAACATTCTTTAATGAGCTAACATCTACTTTGACACCAGACCTTGATTTTTATTTGATCATCATAAGGACAGGGAAAGCCAACCAAAGCCTGGTGTTGATTCGAAATCACAACCTCAAGATTAGAAGGTCACTGGTGAACACGCTAACCACTGGGCTAAGGCAGATCCACTATGATAAGTACAAATATACGTGTACCTGTAAAATGACTAGGGGAGAGCCAAACATCTTTATTATCTACAATCCTCAACAGTTCTGGGTCATGCTACAATTACATCATGTATTATCTAAATAACTAAATGAATGGAAGGGCATCAAAAGTTTATGTAAATGAGATAAACATCACACTAACATCAATCCCACAAATATTTATTTCACTCTTTAGTAAATGTCAGTGCAGTGTCACTCAATCTTGAGTTTGTAAATTCATACTTGCAAAATTCCTTGCTCCTATAAACATTTAGAAATTAAAGTTCATTGGATATAAAATGATTGACCTATTTTAAGAGAACTCCATGGGAATATGCAACGAGAGGCCCAGATGGGCATATATCTCTCATCTGAGCAATATGTGCATAAGGAGAGATCAAAATCATCAGCTCAAGATGTCCGAAAATGACTAAGTCCAAGAAAAAACAAGAAACCGCTAAAGGCGGTATGGCCGGATTGCAGGGCCTTGACCGAAATTGAAAACAAATATCTCTGTATGTAAATCCTTCGATAACAAAATATTTACTTCAAATGAAATATTAACCAAATGTTGATCCCTACCCAAATTCCTATTTTGATCCACCCCAAAAAATTCAAAACCACATAATTCAATTACACTTGCCACAATTAACCTACAGGCCAAATATGAAGTCTTTATCTCTATTCATTGCTTAGATTATGCTGAAACCAAAATGTTTATCCCATTCCAATTACTAATTTGATCCACCCCAAATAAC